>CAUYQU010037990.1:0-15652 GCA_963574635.1 Cheracebus regulus | reverse complement strand
ATGTCTTGGAGTTGGTCTACTTGAGGAATATCTTTGTGGTGTTCTCTGGATTACCTGGAGTTGAGTATTGTCCTGCCTTAGTAGGTTAGGAAAGTTTTCCTGAATAATATCCTGAAAAATATTTTCCAACTTGGATTCATTCTCTTCATGACATTCAGGTACACCAATCAGTTGTAAATTAGGTCTTTTCACATACTCCCATATTTCCTGGAGACTTTGCTCATTCCTTTTTACTTTTTCTTCTCAAATCTTGTCTTCTCGTTTCATTTCATTAAGTAGGTCTTCGACCTCTGATATCCTTTCTTCTGCTTGATCAATTCAACTGTTAAAACCTATGCATACTTAGCGAAGTTCTCTTATTGTGTTCTTCAGTTCCAATAATTCCCTTATATTCATTTCTAAATTGTATTTTCTCATTACGATTTCGTCAAGCCTTTTTTCAAGGTTCTTAGTTTCTTTACATTGGGCTAGAACATGTTCTTTTAGTTCACAAAAGTTCTTCATCATCCACCTTCTGAAGCCCATTTCTGTTATTGGAACGCACTCCTTCTCCATCAGGCCTTGTTCCCTTGATGGTGAAGAACTGTGATCCCCTGTAGAAGGAGAAGCATTCTGCTTCTGGGTATTCTCAGCTTTTTTGGGCTGATTTTGTCCCAACATTGTAATTATATCCACCTGTCGTCTCTGTAATTGCCAACTTTCAAATTTAGGTCTCTGATTGGACGTCCAACTTGTTTATTCCCAACGCCGAAATCTGAGCAACCCACTGCGCCGGCTAAAACAGCGGCATTAAGATTCGTGGTGCTTTTTTGCTTGAGGATCTCTGGTCTGGCTTCCCTCTTGAATCCTTATTTAAATCATGTAAATAGGCGACTGTGCCTTCCCGGAGATCCAAATGTCGATCAAAAGGGAAGCTAGTCCTGTTTTCTCTGCACTGAGAACTGCCGCGCCAAAGCGCCAGCAAAACCGCAACGCCGGCCACAAGAGTCATGCTGGCGACCCGTGGAGCTCCTCCGCTGGGAATCTCCTAGTCCGTAAGCTACAAAAATCTGTCTGAAAATGTGGCATCCTGTCGTTCTGTGCACTTTTTCTGGGAGCTACAATCCTGAGCTGCCATCTTGGATCTCTCCCTTTAGTCCGTTTTCATATTCCATTTTCAAAATTCATCAGCCTTATATATTTTTTTCAGCCTTATTTTTATACTGAGAGACAAATTTGATTTATCGAGCCACACTTTTTTAAATTTACCAAAACTTTAAATTTAGTTGATAATTTTTATTTGAAAAGACCAAAATATTTTGTCACTGAATTCCATAAAGACAGTCTAGATGAAACCTTATAAAACCTAATAAACCCCATAAGAAAAAACTACCTACCAAGCAGGATGCCTAAATGTAAGATGCAACTATGCAAGTTTGGTTCTTACATTAAGAAATGACGTTTCTCGGCCAGGAAAGGCAGCTCACGCCTGTTATCCCAGCACTTTGGAAGACCAAGGCAGTTGAATCACTTGAGGTCAGGAGTTCAAGACCAGCCTGGCCAACATGGTGAAACCCCATCTGTACTAAAAATATAAAAATTAGCTGGGCGTGGTGGCACATGCCTCTAATCCCAGCTACTGGGGAGGCTGAGGCAGGAGAATTGCTTGAACCCAGGAGGTGAAGGTTGCAGTGAGCTGCGATGGTGCCATTGCACTCTAGCCTGGGCAAAAAAGCAAGACTCCATCTCAAAAAAAAAAAAAAAAAAGAAATGATGTTCCTCATATGGACTATTATGTATCCCTAAAAACTGAAAAATAGGCCAGCGCGGAGGCTCAAGCCTGTAATACTAGCACTTTGGGAGGCTGAGGAGGGCAGATCACTTGAACCCAGGGGTTCCAGACCAGCCTGGGCAACCTGGCAAAACCTTGTCTCCACAAAAAATTTACACATTAGCTGGGTGTGGTGGTACATGCCTGTAAGCCCAGCTACTCAGGAGGCTGCGGCAGAATTGCCCAGAGTTCTAAGCTACAGTGAGCCATGACTATGTCACTGTACTCCAGCCTGGGCAATAGAAAGAAATACATATATAACCTGGGCCCTAATTCACTCTCTTTCAAAACCATAAACCCTTATAATATTAACAGGCCCTAAAGATATGACTAAATAAGAGATTTTTAAATTCAAAACTGATCCTAAAGATCCTGTAATTATTAAAAGACTTCATAGGAAAGAGGCTGGACACAGAATTATTTGGGGACAATACCTTGGTGAATGCAAACAGCTGTTTTTCCAGTTTGCCCCAAGTTTTCATCAATAGGCTTTACTTCTTCAGTGTTTCTGCCATTCAGGGAAGAACTGGCATGAATGTCATTCTGCATATCCTGAACAAAGCCATCTTTATCATAGCCATTAGTGACAATGATTTCCAAATTCTTATGGTCTGCTGACTTCATCATTTTCTTATCTTTTATGAAAAAATGGAGAGATTCATAAAAGTTCACAGTAGGTCACCTTCTGCATACTATGTTTTCATAACCAGTTGTGATTTCCCTAACCTACCACAATCCCTGTGAAGGGTTTCCTACTTGGATCAAACAGAAGGCATGCTCCTTGAAATGGGGTTTACTATATGTTAAGAGCTCACCCAAACTATGTTGGCTTCAAAACTGTTTCAGTTCTCTGTGAATCTTCTAGAATTCCTTTTAAAAAGTAATCTCTCAAAGTATTTTTACTCTCTTATGCATAAGCAAATTGCTCTATAAGACCTAGCAGTGCAAAGGGATCCAAACAGTTGATAAAAAAAGATCCTTAAAGAAGGTGTTATTTGTCATACCTTACTGGAAAGGGAAGGCAAAACTAAGTTATGTAGTTTGTTTTAGTGTCTTTCTGTCTCCCCTTTTGAAAACAGTCTTCTCATGTATCACTGGTATTCTAACAAGGCCCCCAATGCTCTAACCCATAATTCCAATGTTCCTTCTTCATGAAAACTTATGCCTGTAAGCCGGCGCGATGGTGCATGTGTGTAATGCCAGCACTTTGGGAGGCCAACATGGGCAGATCACTTGAGGTCAGGAGTTTCAGACCAGCCTGGCCAACATGGTGAAATCTCACCTCTACTAAAAATATAAAAATTAACAGGGCATGGTGGTACATGCCTGTACTCAGGAGGCTGAGGCAGGAAGATGCCTTGAACACAGGTAGGCAGAGGTTGCAGTGAGCTGAGATCGCACCACTGTACTCCAGCCTGGGTGACAGAGCGAGACTCTATCGCAAAAAAAAACCCAAAAACCAAAAAAACAAAAACAAAAACAAAATATATGCTTGTATCTTATTCTCTAGATTCCACTCTATTTTTGATAAGATATTGAGTCTAACTTGTCTCCTGTCCTTAGTAACTTATGCATATTCATGTTAGAAACAACACCTTAAAATAGTACATTTCTAATGCAGCATTTCAGGCTGTCCGTTTGGAGGAGTGGCCTATTCTTGTCAACCTTCAATTAACACTATTCCATTTCTGCATAAGGCTGGCTGTTCCTATACTCTGTAGTAGAGCCTTTTGGTCCACAGCAAACCTGGTTATAAGGTCAACAGCCTATATCCTACCACCTGCTCTAATCTTATGCAATACCAAATCAGCCCAAATGTTTTCATACCCTCTTAATTTATTGTAAAATTACTGATTATCCAATATTACCATTATCACTTTGTTCTGCCCCTTTCACTTCTTCGTGGGACTCTTCTTCCTCAGATTCAGCTCCACTATCACTGCTTTCAGCTTTACCATTAACAGTTTTGGCGTTTGGAGTAGAAGTGAGAACATTACCAAGATCTAAAACATGAAATGACCACTTAGTCACAATGTGGTAATATACAATAATGCCATAATTTCCAAGTAATACTAATAAAATTTACAAATAACTAATAAAATAATTTTGAATTAGAATGTTAGTGATATATATTATAGTATTATTTTGACTATAAACATACACATATTATTACATAGACAAATTTCTTCAATTATCACCTTATAATCAAGCTATCTTAAACCCTTTCTGAATCAGGCAGAGGATAAATTAAGTTAATATCAATCAAAATAAAATTAGAGATCAATGGATCTTCATACATGGCAAATGACGAGATACTTCCTATATGCTAGCCTGCTGCAAGCAAAAAATATACTTTTGGTTCTACCAACAATCTCATCAATATTACAGTTGGAGTCCATTTAAAAAATTGTATTCCTGTATTACCTTTAGGACTTCAGGTGCACAACTCACATATCATGTCTTTATGATATTTGAGTTTTTTCTTAAAGTATCCATTAATGTTATCAATCACGTACAAAAGCAAATTGTCCAAGTGGCCAAAGCTATATCCTGAGGGTAAATACATCAGAGCTTCTCAACTTTAATGTGCATACAGATCTCCTGGGATCTATTTAAGATGCAGATTCTGAATTAGTAAGTCTAGGGTGATGTAAGATGCCGAATTTCTACAAAGACACATTTGTTGTCAATGCTGCTGGTTACAAGATGCTGTTTTGAGAACAGGTACTGAAAGACAATATTGTTGAGATGACAATACTCCCTGCAAATTCACTGCAATCTCTATCAAAATCCAAGCTGGCATTTTTGCAAAAAATTGACATGCAGATTCTAAAATTCATATGAAAATGCGAGGGATCAAGATTAGCCAAAACAATCTTGAAAAAGAACAAAATTGGAGGATTCACCATTCCTGATTTCAAAACTTACTGTATATGTATATTCTGAAAATGGCCATGTAAAACTGATACATCTGTTCTATTGAACCTAAATAGCTACTTTTAAGAAAATACTTTGTTTAGAAAAAAAACACAAGATTGCAAACTGTCTTGCAATTTGGCAATATCTTATAAAATTACAAATACCCACCAGACATTTCTAATTCCATTTCTAATATTTCTTACAGATACGCTTTCATATATATGAAAGGAGAAATACATGGTTATTCTCGGCAGCATCATTTTTTGAAGATCAAAAGAGTAAATAACCTAAATATCCATCAGAATGGTTCAGGTCAAAAAAATTATGGTGCAAGACCACAATCCCTTACTTACAAGCGTTGGATACAGATACGTTTTGAAATCTCAAGTTTTTCTAATTTTGCAAAGGTTATATGGTACATATGCCATTTGGTATATTATGTAACACATCCAATAAAATCTAAGACAGCTCTCACTAAAAAGAGAAAATATGATTTTTGCAGCAAAATATATAAATAGTTACACTACATAGGATAGAGACTCAAAATATCCTTATTTTATTTCAGGTCAGATTTTTCTCCCTAGATTTTTACTTCATATCAGATAAGTTATGCTGCCAAATGAGTTTACCAAAAAAACTTCTGATCATCAAAGATTTTTAAATTTTTAAGTTATAGCTAGGTAACGGTGAGTCTGTACCTTTATTACTATTATTTACTCTTCTTTGTTTTATAATTAGCTGTTTAAATATCTGCCTCTGGCCAGTGGCTGGATACCACTGAAGCAGATCCAGATTTACTTCCCTCTTCATCCTAACATGCCTGACATACAGAAAACATTTAATTTTTTTTTCTGGCTGGGCACAGTGGCTCATGTCTGTAATCCCAGCACTTTGGGAGGCCGAGTCGGGTGATCACCTGAGGTCAGGAGTCCGAGATCAGCCTGGCCAACATGTCAAAACAGGCTCTACTAAAAATACAAAAATTAGCCGGGCACGGTGGCAGACACTTGTAATCCAAGCTACTCGGGAGCCTAAGTCAGGAGAATCACTTGAACCCAGGAGCCGGAGGTTGCAGTGAGCTGAGATCAGACCACTACACTCCAGCCTGAGTGACAGAAGAAGACTCCGTATCAAAAAAAAAAAAAAAAGAAGCATTTTTTTTTCTCTGAATTGAATAAGCATGTCATGTTAATATTTGACTTCTCTAAGCAAACCAAATGTAGAATGATGTGCTACAGAGTTATGCCCAGTAAGCACTCAGTACTACTTGCACATGGTTTATTACCATGATAGGTACAAGGCCTGATTTCAGCGCAGGGAAGATTACTATTCTGAAATACTGCCATTGCTGTCAATTATTAAAAGACGTCTTATAAATAGGGATCCCAAGGGGGAAAAAAAGGGACGCCAGGCAATTTTTATTTAAAGAGTATATATACAATTTTCACTTAAATTGACTCTTGTGGTCTCATTTCACTCTGCTTTCTAAAAAAAATTTCAAGAGCAAATGTTTAGTTAATACCAACACATTTTGCATTTTATTTAACTCCTGCAAATATGCAAAACATAACTTTTTCAATACTTTGTGTACATGAAGACAAAATTCTAAAAAAAAAATAAAAGAATGAAACTGTAATCCATGCAAAGATGCTTGAACCAAAATAAAAGAAAAAAAAAAAAAACAAGCTAAGTGAATTAACTGTCTTGCATTAGCTTGCTATGCTACAGTTAAACCATACTACAAACACATCAATTTTAATTTCTTTTTTTGAGACGCAGTCTCGCTCTGTCACCAGGCTGGAATACAGTGGCTCGATCTTGGCTCACTGCAATCTCCATCTCCTGGGTTCAAGCAATTCTTCTGTTTCAGCCTCCCAACTAGCTGGGACTACAGACATGCAATCATACGCCCAGCTAATTTTTGTATTTTTAGTAGAGATGGGGTTTCACCATGTTGGCTAGGATGGTCTCGATCTCTTGACCTCATGATCCACCCACTTTGGCCTCCCAAAGTGCTGGGATTACAGGCGTTGTTAGCCACCATACCTGTCCTTTTTTTTTTTTTTGAGACAGCATCTCACTCTGTCGCCCAGGCCAGAGTGCAGCAGAGCGATCTTATCTCACTGCAACCTCTGCCTCCTGGGTTCAAATGATTCTCGTGCCTCAGCCTCCCAAGTAGCTGGAATCACAGGCATGCACCACCACGCCTGCCTAATTTTTGTATTTTTTGTAGAAATGGGGTTTCACCATGTTGGCAAGTCTTGTCTCCAACTCCTGACCCCAGGTGATCCACCCGCCTTGACTTCCCAGAGTGCTGGGATTACAGGCATGAGCCACCATACCCAGCCAACATATCCATTTTAAAATTAGCAGGTAAATCATTGAATTACAAGTATTATTAATGTAATTCTCAAAGCAAAATAGAAAACATGATCTATCAAACTAAAACCATAGATTCTGCTATAATTTTGAATATACTAAGTAAACTACCTGGTGTGTTTTAATAGCTTTCCACTTAAGGGTTAAAATTCTAAGGGTTTATAATGTTTTGGAACTTCATACAATGTGTTTGCTTGGAATGAAAACTCCTGGATGACAAGATTATAAGTTCTATAAGTTTGTGCAGAATTCTTTTGACATGTAAATTTTAAACAAAACTTTTGCATGATTTCATTATTCCTACCTTCTAAACATTTAGAGATTTTCTCCAGTCGGACTAGCATGTGAAAGTAAGAAAAAAAATCAGATATACAAATATTAATATGTGCATAATATATGAGTTGATGAATTTAAAAATAGGTAAAATAGTCCAACCTGAAGTTACATCAGAAGTCCTGCTACTCTTTTTGTCCTCGACAATTTCATAAAATGGACCTATGACACGCAGCAATTCTTCAACTTTCTCAGTCATTGGCATAGTTTCAATAATCTGTAACCAAAAGAAACAAATACTATGAAATCACAAACTCTTTTTCTTTTTTTTTTTTAAGATGGAGTCTCGCTCTATTACCAGGCTGGAGTGTAGTAACACTATCTCGGCTCACTGCAACCTCCACCTCCTGGGTTCAAGTGACTCCCCTGCCTCAGCCTCCCGAGTAGCTGGGACTACAGGCGTGTGCCCCCACGCCCAGCTAATTTTTTGTATTTTAGTAGAGATGGGGTTTTACTATGTTGAGATGGTCTCGATCTCCTGACCTCATGATCTGCCCACCTTGGCCTCCCAAGTGCTGGGATTACAAGTGTGAACCACGGTGCCCAGCCACAAACTCTTCATTTGATTTCTACTAGTATCAAATAACCTATTTCCAATTTATCAATCATTTTAAGATTTGAAGTTCATAATAGACTCCCTAAAGGATCTATATTAATTACATACTTAATGTACATACACTCTGGGTGGGTGAGGTGGTGGCTCAGGCTTGTAATTCCAGCACTCTGGGAGGCCAAAGCAAGAGGAGGATGGCTTGAACCCAGGAGTTCAATACTTACCTGGGCAACACAGTAAGACCCCGTCTCTACCAAAAAAATTTTTTTAAATTAGCCAAACATGGTGGTACACACCTGTAGTCCCAGCTATTTGAGAGGCTGAGGTAGGCTGGGTGCTGTGGCTCACGCCTGTAATTCTAGCACTTTGGGAGGCCGAGGTGGGTGGATCACCTGAGGTCAGGAGTTCAAGGCCAGCCTGGCCATCATGGTGAAACCCCATCTTGAAAAAAAAAAGAGAGGCTGAGGTGGAAGAATCTCTGGAGCCCAGGAGGTTGAGGCTGTAGTAAGCCATGATCACACCACACTGCACTCCAGCCTAGGTGATAAAGTCAGATCTTGCCTCCAAAAATAAAACGGAAAAAAAAAAAAAAAAACCCAACTAGGGTTAGAGTGAAATAATGATGTCTGTTCTTTAACACTAAGGTAGGGTAGTATTTCTAACAGGACATGAAAGTAAAGTAGGAAACGGTAATCACTTTCAGACACCTTCATAAATAGGGGCCAATTTGGAGTCATCAAATTTAAAGAGCAAGGTAAATTAACTGAAAAGGTATTCAACTAAATAGCCATCAACTGGTGACTGGACAAAGAAATTAAAGTACCTCTAGATTTGAAATACTTTGCAGATATTAAAAAGAATAAAGTCAGCTCTGTATGTGCTAATCATAGCATGTTTAATATGATAACAGGGGCCAGGCATGGTGGCTTACGCCTGTAATCCCAGCACTTTGAGAGGCCAACGCATGAAGATCACCTGAGGTCAGGAGTTTGAGACCAGCCTGGACAACATGGTGAAACCCATCTTTACTAAAAATACAAATATTAGCCAGGCATGGTGGCATACGCCTGTGATCCCAGCTACTCAGGAGACTAAGGAAGGAGAATTGCTTGAACCTGGGAGGTGGAGGTTGCAGTGAGCCAAGATCATACCACTGCACTCCAGCCTAGGCAACAAAGTAAGACTCTGTCTCAAAAAAAAGATACCAGGACTGCTTTCTTTCTTTTTTTTGAGACAGAGTCTCACTCCATCATCCGGGCTGTAGTGCAACAGCACGATCTTGGCTCACTGCAACCTCCACCAACTGGGTTCAAGCGATTCTCGTGCCTCCGCCTCCCAAGTAGCTGGGATCACAGGTGTGCACCACCATGTCCAGCTAATTTTTGTATTTTTAGTAGAGCCAGGGTTTTGCCATGTTGGACAGGCTGGTCCCAAACTCCTGGCCACAAATGATTTGCCCACCTCAGCCTCTCAAAGTGCTGGGGTTACAGGTGTGAGACAATACACCCAGCCAAAACCCTAAAATTCTTGTTCAAACAACATGCTTTTATTTCTAAACCAGATACAAGATGGATCATCAGTGGTCTATGGTGGTCAGCAACTCTCATATGATTTTAATCTGAGACATGCTCACCTATACCTCTACCCACTGTGTTATATGTGTAGGAGGAGGTTGTTTAGAGAGAATGAATTATATTAATAATAACTGGTTCTAGTGATTATCATTTGACTTTACAGCTTGTAGTAAAGTATCTAATTGCTGCTCCTATGAATGTACTGTGAAAGGAAAGCTTTAACCACAAGGAAACATTTTTTTTGTTTTCTTTTTTCTTTTTTAATTTTTCTTTTTATTTTTTTTTAAGACGGGGTTTCACCATGTTGGTCATGGCTGGTCTTGAACTCCCGACCTCAGGTGATCCACCTGCCTTGGCCTCCAAAGTGCTTGGATTACAGGCGTGAGCCACCGTGCCCGGCCCTCACAAGGAAACATTTGTTATGAGGCTAGGGCCATGTGGAGGAATGTTTTATTGTTTATTATAAATATCTGAGTTGTAAAATATTTGAATTATAATAATAATTCTGAGAATCAGATTCAAAACAAAAGAAATGTTTACTTTAATGTGACCAAAGTCACAACTAATAAATGGCAGAGAAATAGTTCAAACCTAAATCAGCGCCCTTTACACTATCCCACACTGCCGTAATACAAAGACTTCAGTTAGCAGAATCTAGTAAGACAACTACATACCACATCCTGACCACCAAGCAACATCTGTATTTCTCAAGGCTTATTAAAAGATCTCTTTCTTAACTTTGTCCTTATTTTTAAGGCTACTAAATTTAGCATTTGGGTTTCTCATGCTCCACAGGGTAAAAGAGTAAACTGTGGACTTCAAATGTCAGAACAAAATAAAAGGAGTATGTACTCGCACTCAGCAAATATTAACTGAGTATTCATTCTCTCAACAAGCCAGAATTGCAGTAGTTAATACAGTGAAGACACAGTAGCCAAAACAAGACACATCCAAAATTGACAAGGTTACTTTCTTTGTTTTTCCTTTTTTGAGGCGGGGTCTTTTCTGTTGCCTGGCTGGAGTGCAGTGGCACAATCTCAGCTCACTGCAACCTCCATCTCCCAGGTTCAAAGAATTCTCCAGCCTCAGCCTCCCAAGTAGCTGGAACTACAGGCGTGTGCCACCACGCCCAGCTAATTTTTGTATTCTTACAAAATACAGAGATGGGGTTTCACCATGTTGGCCAGGATGGTCTCGATCTCTTGACCTTGTGATCTGCCTGCCTTGGCCTCCCAGAATGCTGGGATTACAGGCGTGAGCCACCGAATTCGGCCATTTTTTAAATTTTAATTTGATATTCAGAGGGTATATGTGCAGGTTTGTGACAAGGGTGTGATGATGAAGTTTGGCTTCTATTGACCCAGTCACCCGTACAGTGAACACAGTACTCAATAGGAATTTTTCATCTTGCTCCACCCTTTTGAAGAAGTTATTCTCTGAGGAAGAAACTTTAAACATACACAAACCAAGAAAGATTTCAGACATTTGCAAAATTATCTCCCTGACACCAATGTTGAAATATAAGAAATGGTGCAAGTGTACACAAGATATAGCGCGCGCGCGCACACACACACAGGCAGTCATAGGCAAATCTCAGTCAGGTAACTACTCCTTACCCTCAGAGAAGATTTATCTAAACGAAGCTTGTCTAACCCGCAGTCCTCAGGCTGCATTCGGCCCAAGACGGCTTTGAATACCCAACACAAATTTGTAAACTTGTTTTTTTTTTTGAGACAGGGTCTTACTCTGTTGCACAGGCTGGCGTGCAGTGGCACAATCTTGGCTCATTGCAGCCTCTGCCTCTGGGGTTCAAGCAATTCTATCTCTGCCGCACGAGCAGCTGGGACTACAGGCATGTGCCACCGTGATTGGCTAATTTTTTTGTATTTTTAGTAGAGTTGGGGTTTCCCCATGTTGCCCAGGCTGGTCTGGAACTCCTGACCTCAAGCGATCTACCCACCTCGGCCTCCCAAAGTGCTGGGATTACAGGCATGAGCCACTGCACCTGGCCCAAATTCATAAACTTTCTTAAAACATAATGGTTTTTTTGTGATTTTTTTTTTTTAGCTCATCAGCTATCATTAGTGTCAGTCAGTGTATTTTATGTATGGACCAAAACAATTCTTCTTCCAGCGTGACTCAGAGAAGCCAAAAGATTAGACATCTCTGGTCTAAAGTTATAAATTAACTAAGCTAACTCAATATAGTATAACTCATCCAAAAGAAGAATGTTTTGACAGAAACACGTGGTAAGCTGCATGGACTCCAGAAAAGCAGCACAATAATTTTTCTAGATTTATCCAGCACTTTTCCTCAGTGAGAGACATCATTTCTAGATGATGAAAATATAATGGAAAGGTGCAGATATACTCTATGAAATCAAAGACTAAATTCCTCAGGCTTTTGATCCAAAATGACCACAACCCTTAAAGCCATCCAGATCCCAATGCTCTACTCTCTGTTCAACGGAATCACTAATTCGGGCTCCCAAGTGCTTCTAACCTTTAAAAGAGTGACCTAGATATCAATCCTGAGTATGCTGATCACTAGAAAAGTCTATCACCCACTCTAAGTTAAGAAACTGGCATTCATTTTTTCCTTACATCTGCAAAAGATGTTTACTATGAGTGAAACCTTAAAACAAAAGCCAACCCTCAGTACTCAGAGAAAGCTTGTTCTAGACTTGCTGAGCTATGGACTAGACCCTTGGCCATGGCAACTTTCAGGTTCCATCTTATTTACTTATTTTCTGAGACAGAGTTTCACTCTGTTGCTCAGGCTGAAGTGCAATGGCATGATCTTGGCTCACTGCAACCTCCGCCTCCTGGATTCAAGTGATTCTTCTGTCTCAGCCTCTCGAGTAGCTGGAGTTACAGGTGCCCACCACCACGCCCAGCTAATTTTTTGTATTTTTACTAGAGAGAGTTTCACCATGTTGACCAGGCCGGTCTTGAACTCCCAACCTCAGGTGATCCACCTGTCTCAGCCTCCCAAAGTAATAGGATTACAGGCATGAGCCACCTCGCCTAGCCGAGGTTCCATCTTTAATGAGATCATCCTCCAATCCTCCCTCTATTACAGTGATTATCTCAATCTCTTAGAAATCCTGAAATAGTCTGGGGTCATTCTAGGGCATTTCTATTTTTTCACAAGATCCCCTAGTGATTCTAATGTGTAGCCAAGGTTGAGTATACTAATCTCTCTTTAAATTCAACAGACATAGGCACATTTAGTCCCAGCTTCTCAGGAGGCTGAGGCTCAAAAATAGCTTGAACCCAAGAGACAATTTATAATGTTAGCTGAATACTTTGGAAATCCCCAGAAGATAGCCTAAATTCGTACAAAAAAATATATACATATACAGAATTTTATACTTCCCTCTAATTAGGAATCAAAATAAACCTTACTGAATGAAACATGGATTTCCCTCACCCCTCAAACCACATTACTTTCCCTCAAAGCTAAAATCCTATTACATTATATTACAATAATGTTTTATTCCATCAACTTTTTCAGTGACATTTTATGGGACACTTTATAAATTATGAAAAGCAATTTTCTAAAAAACATCCTATTATGTTAAAAGAATTTTTATTTTTTTATTTTTTTTGAAACACAGTCTTGTTCTATTCCCCAGGCTGGAGTGCAGTGGCACAATCTCGACTCACTGCAACCTCCGCCTCCCGGGTTCAAGCGATTCTCCTGCCTCAGCCTCCCTAGTAGCTGGGATTATAGGCACACGCCACCATGCCTGTCCAATTTTTTTGTATTTTCAGTAGACACAGGGTTTCGCCATGTTAGGCCAGGCTGGTCTTGAACTCCTGACCTCAAGTGATCCACCCACCTTGGCCTCCCAAAGGGCTAGGATTATAGGCATTAGCCACCACGGCTGGTGTTAAAAGAATTTTTTATTCTTTTAAATTGGGACAATTTATAAATTATGATAAGTCATTTTCTACAAAAGATCATTCATTATAAAATATAAGTTAAATTAATAAGGTTGCTGAAACCTCTGACAGCAAAGACATAAAATGAGATTTATACTGCAAAGAATAATGACAGGCAGGGCACAGTGTAATCCCAGCACTTTGGGAGGCCAAAGCGAGTGGATCACCTGAGGTCTGGATTTCGAGACCAGCCTGACCAACATGGCGAAACCCCATTTCTACTAAAAGTACTAAAAATTAGCTGGGTGTGGTGACATGCATCTGTAGTCCCAGCTACTTGGGAGGCTGAGGCTCAAGAATTGCTTGAACCCAGGAGGCAGAGGTTGCAGTGAGCTAAGTAAGATCACACCACTGCACTCCAGCTTGGGCTACAGAACCAGACCCCAGATCCTGTCTCAAAAAAAGAAAAGAGTAATGACAAAGAACAATACTATCGTAACTGGTGAATTATATTTAAGGAGATAATTTAACAAGTGCTTCAGTTAGTAAATTATTGCAATTAGAGTAAGTCCCAAATTCACTAATCAGATCTTTGGGATAATGTACTATCTTGCAAAATTATTTAGAAACATGCAATTTTTTTTTTATTGATAGCCATAAAGCTAAACTCTAAAAATAATTCAAAAGAGTAATCACATTTTTGATTTATGGATATCTTGATATTTTTAGGTTTATCTCTAAAACTGTACCGTAAACTTCCTCATATTCACAATATACAATGAAATTTTTAAGTGTGAATGACAAGATTAAATTATTTTAATTACAGAAGGAGTTATAGGCATTTTAGCAGCAATATAGTTTTAATCTTTCTAGGGGAAAAAGGCAGAATACACATTGCTTCATCGTCCTCCCACTTTAAACTGTGGCTATACCACCGATTAACACAATTGAATAGAAAAAATGGGTAAATTTTACTTAATGTGTCAATTCAACTTTATATTATAGAATTATGTCCTAAAAATTATAAATACATTTAAGGTTAAAAAAAAGTGAGACAGAAATAGTTATGAAACCAAAAGGCTTTAGATGATCTTTCTTTCTCTGCTTTTGAAAGGTCTATTTGTTATGGTGTTATTGACGTAGTTAATAGCAAAAGGAACTTAAACTCTGCCCTCTATTACAAAGTCCACCAAGTAAAAACTGCAAGAATGCAACAAAGGGCACAACTATGAGCAGTGTGGAAGAAATTTAAAAAGAAAAACAACAACAAAAAACTAGTCTAAATCTAGTAACAAATAAAAATTACTATAGAGATTAATACTATCAAACCATATGGCAAAAAACTATTCCTTTTTACAGATTATTTTCAAAGATAATTTACTTAAGATTATCAAACGTAGATTTCACAACTTCTGATCCATGTCTAACATAAAAATGGTTCTTTAAAAAAAGTCTCGGCCAGGCACACTGGCTTACGCCTGTAATCCCAGCACTTTGGGAGGCTGAGGTGGGTGGATTACCTGAGGTCAGGAGTTTGAGACCAGCCTGGCCAACATGGCAAAACCCCATCTCTACTAAAAATACAAAAATAAGCCAGGCATGGTGGCATGCACCTGCAATCCCAGCTACTTGGGAGACTGAGGCAGGAGAATCTCTTGAACCTGGGAGACAGAGGTTTGCAGTCACCTGAGATCATGCCACTGCACTCCAGCCTGGGCAACAAAGCAAGACCCTGTCTCAAACAAACAAAAAAAAAGTCTCTATGATCATCTTTAAAATTCATGATTTCTTCATACACTTGCGATCAAAAGAATGCATTTGACCAAAAAAAAAAAAAAAAAAGAATGCCTTTGACACACTTAAAAGAGCTAGTTAATAACAAACACCCCTCCTTACTAGTTAGCAGAGAACTTGAAAACTTCCGTATCTCATTCTGCTTCCGAAGGAAAGCAGAAAAATGTGATTTCTTACAGAGAAGTCCAGTGATGAGAATACATACCTCAATTTATGAGTCAAAACGTACATGAGAACATTGTTGAACTAAGTAAAAAGTTCCGCCGGGCGCGGTGGCTCACGCCTGTAATCCTAGCACTTTGGGAGGCTGAGGTGGGTGGATCACCTGAGGTCAGGAGTTCAAGACCAGCCTGGCCATCATGGTGAAACCCCATCTTTAAAATAAAAAAAAAAAAAAAATTAA
>CAUYQU010037988.1:0-52859 GCA_963574635.1 Cheracebus regulus | reverse complement strand
ATGGATGAATCTGGAAACCATCATTCTCAGCAAACTGACACAAGAACAGAAAACCAAACACCGCATGTTCTCACTCATAGGCAGGTGTTGAACAATGAGAACACATGGACACAGGGAGGGGAGCATCACACACTGGGGTCTGTTGTGGGGAATAGGAGAGGGACAGTGGGGGATAGGGAGGTTCGGGAGGGGAAATGCCAGATACAGGTGATGGGGGGATGGAGGCAGCAAACCACATTGCCATGTATGTACCTATGCAGCAATCCTGCATGTTCTGCACGTGTACACCAGAACCTAATGTGCAATTATATGGTTGTGTGTGTGTGTGTGTGTGTGTGTGTGTGTGTGTGTGTGTGTGTATGGAAGAAATAAGCTTGTAGATCATCATTGCGGGAGAGCAGATAAGGGCCCATGACGGAGAACAATGGGGCATTTGCCAAGAAAGAGAAGGGTGAGTGCTCTGTGGGGCAGAGGACAGTCCTGGGCTCTTTGTGACATTTTTGCTGTGGAAGACTCTCCTTCCATATGTCCTCGTGCTTCTCAGATGGGGTGAACGGGCACTGGTACCAGCTCCACTTAGTGCCGGCAGGACTCTGATGAATACTCTCGACCCTGTTTCAGACCCTCATTGCAGATTCGAGTATGAATACCCTTCCTGTAGTGGTCTCCAGAGAGCCTTCGGTGCCGGCTTGTGCTGTATCAGCAACATACGAGCGATCGCCCTCCCCAGCTCATTTACCCGAGTGAGTATTGGTGTTCTACCAGCGCTTTGGTGTTTACTGACTTGAGTGGCCTGTGTTGTTGCATGAGATTCAAATATTGGGTGGCATTTTTACAGTGATCCCAAGGTGGCGGAGAAACAGAGGGAAGCCCACAGTGTGGACAGACTTCCTCCTGCCCTCACTGCGACCGCATGTAAATCGGTGCAGGTGAATGGAGCTGCCACGGTACGTACCTGGTGCCTGCCTTCCTGCACAACAGCTGCGAGGCTCTGGTGTGAACAGACGCTGCGCACTCCTGCACCTGCTCATTTTTTAATCACATCTAATTTGGTGGGTTTTTATTTGCATCTGTCTGTGTTGTGTTTCCTGTGCAAAATACCTTTAATATTTGCTAATAATTTCCCACTGCTCCAGTTCTTTCTTGGACCATGATGTAGCCCTTAATTTCAGTGTTGGTCAGTAGAGGTTTTTTAAGTAGTTACAAGACCCCAGCTCCTGTTTCTCCTTAGACTTCAGGATTATTTCAGCATTGCATGTGTCTGTGTGTGTCTGTGTCTGTGTCTGTGTCTGTGTGTGCATGCACACACGTCGTGTGTCTGACGAAGAGAAAGGACGAGTAAGACGGTGGCCTAACCACCCTCTGACCCCTGTGGACCCAGCAGGCCTGAACCCCAGCGACTTCCTTTCTGCTGGTTTCCCTACTGGTGAACCATGGCTTCACTTACTCTGAATTGTGTCCTCCGTAGTTTGATCTTGGGTGAGCTTTTTCCTTGAATTTGGTAGATTAATCCATTACTGTCCCCTGGGTTGAGTCTTAAAAAGGTTTTTTAATAAGTTAAAGTTACTAAAGGCTGAGTGCAGTGGCTCAGGCCTATAATCTCAGCACTTTGGGAGGCTGAGGCAGGGGAATCACGAGGTCAGGAGATCAAGACTGTCCTGGCTAACACGGTGAAAACCCATCTCTACTAAAAATATGAAAAATTAGCCGGTCGTGGTGGTATGCATCTGTAGTCCCAGCTACTCGGGAGGGTGAGGCAGGAGAATCGCTTGAACCCGGGAGGCAGTGAGCTGAGATTGTGCCTCTGTACTCCAGCCTAGGCAACAGAGCGAGACTCTGTCATTCCCCCTCCTCACCAAAATATTATTAAGGCAATAGTTTTTGTAGGTGAATGAAATATTTTACTTTAGCCTTTATGCTTCCACTTATCTGAAAACCCTATTACACATTTCTGTGAAGATTTTAGCTGTCTTCATCATTCTTACACATTTCTAGTTCTTTGTAGTTTGAAATGTGCAAACTATTTTTATTTAAAGACTGTTTTTGGAGTTTACCTTTCAAGATTGGGTACCGTGTGAGAATCCGTTGCCTGCCGTGGGCACCCGGGACACCCCTCTGTTATCCTGAGGTGAGGTGCTGAGCGCAGGCAGCATCAGGACTCCTCCTAGGCTTCCACATTGCCCAAGCAGGCATAGGGCTGGATAGGGCATGACATTCAGTCAGCCCTTTTCTTCTCATGCCTTTTCTAATTTTATCCATTTCTTTAGGCATTATTAGAGTAGCACAGAGAGAATATTATACTGCAGAGGAAACCAAATCATTGAATTTTATAAACTTCCTAGAAGTTAAAAACACTACTGAAGATGGAAACTTAGTTACAATTGAAAACTCTTTTATCTTAAGTGAACTTGATTTCCTATCTTGTCCCTTGAGGCATGGTTTCACACAGGTAACCCAGAATTGTCTGTTTTCAGGAATTGCGAAAGCCCAGCTATGCAGAGATTTGTCAGAGAACGAGTAAAGAGCCTCCTTCTTCCCCATTGCAACCCCAAAAAGAACAAAAGCCAAACACTGCTGGTTGTGGGAAGGAGGAAAAGAAGCTGGCAGACCCCGCGGAGAGATACCGGGAGCCCCCAGCCCTCAAGTCCACACCTGGAGCCCCCAGAGACCAGAGACGGCCGGCAGGGGGCCGACCCTCGCCCTCAGCCATGGGGAAGCGTCTCAGCCGAGAGCAGAGCACTCCCCCCAAGTCTCCTCAGTGAAAACCGTACGTCTGGGAGGGGTCACAGAGCGCCGTGTCAACCACAAAGGAGACACTCTTCCCAGTGCAAGGGCGAGCCGCTGGTTAGGAGCTTGCAGTGTCTGAGGCCCGTGGGATCCTCAAGTCGGTTTTCTTCTGTGAGTTGGATTCTCCCCCTCTTGAAAAAAATCAATTTTTCAGGATTTAATTAATACAAACCTTATTTTAGGTTGGTGCTTAACTGGAGGTGATGCATAAGTCTGATTTTTTTTTCCAAGATAGAAAATGCATTTATCCTAAGAAATTGGTATTTTTTATTAAGCCTCCATGTGGCTCTGAATGCAAGCTATATATAGTGAGTTTTTCTAAATTAAGGGAACTATGCTACTTTTTTTTTTTTTGTAACTAGTCTGCAAGTGCGTATCTCTAGAACGTCCCCACAGATGAACGAGGGCCATTGGCCCTGGCAGAGGCAGGTGTGGCCTCACGGAGGCAGTACTGGCCACGCCAGGGCATCAGTGCTGATGTGGGAGCTGTGCTTCCACCTAAGCCGTTGGTAGGGGACTCTGGCATTTAAGAATGTAGAGAGCGCGTCCTTTTTGATCTTGTGGGCAGAGTGAACCTGCAGGGGCCACCCAAGAGAGACCCAGAACCTTGGTTCTGATGCACTGCAAGCAAGTAACCAGCTTCTCACTCCAGTTTCAAGTGATTATTATGTAATATAAATTCAAAGCACATTGTGAATAGAACCTAAATGAAAACATAAACTGTTGCCCACTGACATGTCACCGGAAGTTGTACCATAATGTTGTTTTGACCCCTGTGAGCTGACGGCTCCGGCCCTGCTCTGTGCACATTTCTGTCCGTGTTCCCCAGCACTCTGGTTGGAGAGAGTCCACATCTTGGTCAGCTCCATGTGGACGTCTTCCTGTACTTCTGCATCAGCGTATGGATTTAAGAGTTATGTAATTGTGAGAGAATGGTGTTTGTGGTTTTTTCCCCTCTGGCTGGTGGAGGTTAAAGTTCCTGCTCTTTTACCTCCAAGACGAGGGCCTCATTGATTCACTTACAGAAGTGCTGCACTTCTGAAGAACAAGGATGCACTAAAGTTAGCAAGTTTATAATAAATATAAATTATTTTGTTTTAAAATGCCTAAAATTTTTCTTTAAGTATTCTAAGCAGCAAACAATAAAATAAGAATATTTCCTGCTAAATGTAACCATACACTTTATTCCACAAAATGTTATTTAACAAGACTGAGGGTTTTTTTTTAAGAAAAAATTATTTCCATCCAATATTTAAAGACTTGAATTTTATTTAAACTTGAAAATGACTTTGCCTTAACTTTTGTATAAGACAGCTTAGAGTCCATGGAGCCCGGCCCTGGGTTGGCGTGAGTGGGTCAGAGTTACTCAGTTACCGTGTGGATCTCCTGTCGCCAGTTCACTGAGTAAGCATATTGTAATACAAGAGCTAGCAGTAGTTTTTGTAATATACCTTAAAGATCTTAAACAGTTGATCTTTTTTTCAGAATGTTGGAAAATCCTGTAAATGCAAATAGTCAATACTGTATTAAATATGTGCACTTGGGAGTGTGCTTTGCTTGTACAGTTGTAAATAATCAGAACATATTAAAAAGGTACCCTACAGAGAAAATTCTGATAAAAAATTAATGATATATTATAAATGTTGCTGTTGAGCTGGATGTAGATAAACTAAATGTTGTGGTTTGAATATTATTTTGATTTGTTGAGATTTTCTTTTTTCTCTTACATCGGTGTGTTGAACTGATTCTGCCTCTTTGCTGCAAAAGGGAATTGGAAAGTCTTATTAAAAGCCTCCAGATGTTTTCATACTCTTTTAAAAAGTATGTAAATGCATACTAATCATATCTAATGTGAAAGAGTTTTAAAGTATAATTTAGAGAGCAAAACCTGGCAGTATCATAAGTGAAGGTAAAAAGTAATCTAGTTAAGATCACCTGCAGCTAAGTATGATTTACCTGCCAGAGGAAAACATGCCTGACATATTTGACCATTTCCTTTAAAGCAATTGCCATTATTCAGATACAGAGAAATAAGCCACAGGGCTAGTGCTTTTCAAATGCATTTTAAAGAAACACGGGGATTTTTTTGTAGTTGTCAGTTCACTGACCAAAAAAAAAAAAAAAAAAAAATCAGAAATAATTAATCTCTGAAACTCAAACTCAGTACTCTAAAAGCTGGGAGGCAACCCTGAGGCCTGGGCCTTTGAGGTGCATCTTCGCTAGGGAAGGGCCGGGGCGCCATCAGCCATTCCCAAATCACAACCTCCCCCCCGCCCTGCCGCAGTGAGTCCTTGGTTTTTAATAATGAGAAGTCCTTTCCCCCAAGGTGTTTGCAGCGCAGTGTGTATGGTTAGAGCAAGCTTAGTCCTTCACTTTGTTTGTCAGCTGAAGTGTGAGCTCAGCAGCTGTGTGAGGAGGGCAGCGCGTGCAATAGTCGGTCACCACTGGAGGGCTCTGCTGCTATCCGGTCAATACACTGTAGTTACTGCCCAGCCAGCAAGTCTCTGCATCAAGAACTGAAACCTTGCTTGGGTGTGATTTTTATAGCATCCTTTTTAATTAAGCAAAGGTGAAATACCAGATAGCTATATAAAGTCCAAAAAAACCTGATGAGCAATTCCACTCAGAAGAAAATGAGAGTTATAATAGGAAGCTGGGATAGTGCATGCAGACTGTGCTGTGTCACACAAAGCGATGAGAGTGTCTTTCATACTTTTTTTTTTAAGTTAACGCCTTCCTTTATCCCTAGCAGTATCTCAGGTTATAGAATCAGAGATGCAGCAATGACAAGTGGCATTTTAACTTGTAAAATCGTGTGATGATGCTTATCATTTTGAAATAGAAGAATAAAAACCTGGCCGTTTCACCAAACATGAATTTCAAGTGGAGTAGTTGTTCTCTGAGAGTTAGTGTCTTGACATTTCCACCTAGGCTGTCTGTCATCACATCACTGCTGTCACTGATGGTGGCAGTAAACGTCTTGCGTTGCTGTGTTAGTCAGGATCTCTGCAGTTCAGGCTTAAAACCAGTTCAGTGTACCTGGGCGATGGGTAGTGGTGGTGCATGCCTGTCAGCCTGCCCCGCTGGCGGGCTGTAGTTGCGGCTTGCATGCCTCATGGCCCACTACAAGGCTGCAGACAATCCAGGCAAGGGCGCTGGCCGCCGGCAGCTCACAGCACAGGGGCGCCGTGTGGACACTCTGAGGGTTTTGTTTTTGTTCTGCTTCTTTTCATTAAGACTGGAATCAAGCTTACATGTAAACTATTGGTAATTTAAGTTTCCTTTTGTGTCATTCAGTGTAAAACTGTCTAATTTGAAAAAAAAAATGTAGGTTATGAAAATAAAGATTTAGGCACTGTTCAATTTTTCTTTTGATTTTTTTTTTAATTAAAATTTCTTCAAGAATGCATCTTTTCTAAACATAGTTTTTTGTCTGTTCCCATAAGTGTGCATGAGAAAGAAAGACGGGCCTCATATATTATTGGATCCTGAAGGCTTCTCACCCACGTGGGGGCTGGCTGCGGCACACAGGGCTCCCCCTTTGTGTTTTAGGGGTTCAGAGTTGGGATTAACATCAAGTGTTCATGGGGAGACAGTCATTATCCTGACTGCCAAAATTTACTGCAAAAGTAGATGTTCCTGTATCAGGGCTTTCATTTGTTTTGTGAAAATGGCACTCTCTCCAAAGCTATGTCCCTGAAGCTGTTTGGAACTGACGTTGCGTCCTCATGGTGACAGACTCATCCTCAGGCAGCGGTGATGCCTGCACTAGGAAGAAGCTGGCGGGAGGCGGGCCCCTCCTGTGCCAGGCACTGACTGAGTGGACAGGGGTCTGATGAAGATGCTGGTGGACTGACCTTCCTCCTCTGTGCATTGCCATTTCATGTCATCTTCCCATTTTCACTGTGTTTTTGTGATAGAATTGATTATCTGTTCAGGCTCTTAATCCTTTGTTATATATGTTACAGATACTCTCAACCTACCAGTTGTCTTAACTCTTAACATTATTTAGAATAGTATCTTTTATGGTGTTTATTATTATTTTTTGAGACGGAGTTTCAGTCTTGTTACCCAGGCTGGAGTGCAATGGCGCGATCTCAGCTCACCGCAACCTCTGCCTCCCGGATTCAAGCAATTCTCCTACCTCAGCCTCCCAAGTAGCTGGGACTATAGGCATGCACCACCATGCCCAGCTAATTTTTGTATTTTTTAGTAGAGATGGGATTTCACCATGTTGACCAGGATGGTCTTGATCTCTTGACCTCATGATCTACGTGCCTCAGCCTCCCAAAGTGCTGGGATTATAGGCGTGAGCCACCGCGCCTGGCCCTATGGTGTTTAATTATTGTGTAGTAAAATGTATCAGTCTTCTCCTTTATTGTTTGAGTGTCTTGGACTTGCTTAAGAAGGCTTTCCCTACTCCAGAGTCATAAAGATAATTTTGTGTATGTGTGGTTTGTGTGCCTTTAATCCAGCTGGGCTTGATCATGTGTGTGTTGTGTATGCCTTTAATACAGCTGGGCTTGATCATGTGTATGGGGTATGTGTGCCTTTAATCCGGCTGGGCTTGATCATGTGTGTGTGGTGTGTGTGCTTAGACAGGAACTCAGTTTTACTTTCTGCCATGTGGAAAGATTCTTTCTCCAGTATCACCAGTGAGTTTACTGTCTCCACTGGTCTGCAGTGCCACTCTTGTTATTTACAGACTTCCCATGTGTGCATGTGTGTTTACCTGGGTTCTCTGTTCTACATAGCCTCTCTCTTTCCCCTTCTGTCCTAGTACCATAGCATTTAACTCACTTGTCATCCTGTGTTGCAGAGAAATTCCTTCATGGAACTCATCGCAGTGTGATTAAGTGTTCTCCCTGAGGGCAGGAATTATGCCATCTGGATCACCAGCCTCCCCTGCCCTTAGCACGCTATCTGAAAATCAGCAGATACTCAGTAAATGTGTGTTAACTCGATGAAGTATACTTCATGTCTTCTCTGTGCACAGCACTGCCCTGGAAAGAAATAGGATGAGGTATTGATTTGCTATTGCCGCATAATAGGCCCCTCACCCCCAGAACTCCCTGGCTGGTAGTGATCACCATGTATCTGTGGATTCACTGCAGGGCTCTGCTGGAGTCCACAGGTCCCACAAAAGAGCCAGGGTGTGGTCTCCTCATGGCTGTGGGAGATGTGTAAGGCCCAAACCCTAAAGGTTTACATACTTCATGCCACCCGTCTCCACCAAAAGTTTGGAATTTTTGTATTCCATTCCTTGCTCTGGCCACATCTTTTAATAGTGCTAAAATCCTGTGTTCCTCTAAAGCAGTGGATTGAACTAACAACTGAATAAGGACCACGTGTGTTGCTGGGCCTGCCTGGGCACAGGCCATTTCTGATGCAAGTAAACTGCTGGTCTCTTAGACGAAGGTGTGTGTGTGGGTGTTTCCACCATGAACAGGAGGGATAGCAGGTGAAGCCGAAGGCCAGGAAGGAAGGATGCAGCCTACGCTGCAGTGGCTTAGCCAGAGGCCCTTCAGGTGTGTATGGAACTTACAGCACAGGCCATAGCCAAGCCTGTGATGCCTTGGAGCATATACCTGGCCACAGAAGCTAAGCCCTGCCCTGGTGGAGCTGGAGGGCTGCAGGGCCCAGGATGGGGTAGGAGGTTGTGAAGAGGATCCTGATGCAGGCTGAGTCACCCTGTAGGCTTGAGCCCAGGAGCAAGGGATGAGCAGCTCCACCCAGAGGGGCCTGCAGGACCAAGTAGGGACGGGCTGTCTGGTGGGGAGAGAGCTACCACCATGCCCCTGGGCAGATCAGTGAGCTTCCAGGAGATGGAGATGCAGAAGAGAGCCGATTTCTCCCTGCCTTTCATCTGAGACCAGGATTTCCTTGGCTGGAGCAGCTGCTTTTCCCAGCTGAAGCTCACCATGTGTTTACTACACAGGATGGGAGTCTAAAGACACGTCCAGTGTAGGAAAGGCTCTGACGTTAGATACGAGTGCAGAAACGGGGCGTTTACAGGTGCAGCTGGCCGCCTCTGAGGCCGCAGTCTTCCTCACCCCCATCCTAACAGGACTTGTTCCAGCATGTGCACTGAGGACCGCCTTGTCTTCTGGGACTGATCTGTCATTAGGACCCAGGACCCTAGTTAATGTCTTTGCTCTGAAGTGTTACTTTGATACTAACAAAGCCCAGCTCTTTTTCCCTGTCTGTGTGACGTGCCGTCTTTCATCCTTCTACTTTCAGCCCCCTTGTGTCCTATCTGAAGGGAGTTGCTTATTGGCAGCACAGAGTGGCAGGTGTTTGTAATCCACTCTGCCAGCCTCAGTCTTGTAACTTGCTAATGGACCAATTACACCGGCCCTTTTGCTGTTTCCTGCTGTTCTATTTCTTTTTTCCCTTGCCTTCCTGGGGATTATAATTTGCCATTTCTCAGTTCTCTCACGCTGTCAGCTCCCAGCTGACCTCCTGCTGCTGCGTCTCCCCTTTCCTGAGGCCAGCGGGGCAGTGCCGCCTTCAGTGTCTGCACTTTCCTACTGGGTAGTTGCTTCCAGGCCCACACCGTTCTCCTTCATGCAATGCCGTGCCTTCCATACCAGCTGAATTGCATCAGCCTGGAAGCACAGAGGCCCCAGCCTGGGCCCGGGGCCAGGTGTGATGTGCTGTCCCCTGTGGAGGAAGGCAGGGCTCCAGGCTGCTCTCAGGCCAGGCCACCGTGGCGGCAGCGTCCTCAGCAGGAGTTGGCGGCAGTTTGGGGTATTGCAGCCAGACATCTTAACCTCGGGGTCAGGCTGGGGAGGGAAGAGTTCCTTGTGTGGCTTTGGGAATAAGGAAAAAGTTGCCGGTAAATTTTATATCTTATTGGCCAGATTTAGGACCTAAACACCATCACAGGGAAGGGGCTTTCATGCAAGTGAAGTCCATCCTGGGCTCCGGGGTGGGGCCAGGTCCCCCAGGGTGCATGGTGACGGGAGAGGTGGGTCCCTGAACAAAACTGGGGCCATTAAAAAAGAACGGGTAACTAAGAGTCTACTAGCAGTCTACTCGGTACATTCGAGCTCCTCAGCCCTGGGCTGCTCAGCCTCCTACATCTTTGGCGTGGCCACCTGCATGCAGTCACTCCATGTCTCTGATGGGACCACCCACTGTCCGGCCTTGATCCTCCTGCTCCTCACAGGAACCCCATCTCCACGGGCAGCCCCCACGCAGACAGGCAACCCAAATATTTTTGTCAGCCTTGGTTCTTCCCTATGTCCCTCCAAGAGTCCCACCCACTTCTGCCTTTGCCTTGTCCAGCCCAGCCATCTTGTCGCCAGTCTCCCTGCCGCTGTACTCCACCCAGCCCGAGGGTTCCTTTATGGTAGTGACCGTGCCCTCTTCCCTTGCTTTGAATGCTCCGATGGATTCCTGCAGGAAGGAATAAGGTTTAGACACACGCACCTGTAGGTCCCTCCGGGGAGCCCTCCCTAACCCACCTACAACTTCATCTCTGAGCACACACCCTCCACCCACACTGCCAGGGACTTGCTGGCCCCTTCCCTCGGAATTTCTCCCACTTTTCGCAGGATATTCGCCCTTCCCAGAGATGCCTGGTGCCGCCTCCAGCAGCCACCCATCACCTGCCTCTGTCCCTGTCTTCCTCTCCAGCACTCAGCACTGTTTGTAGTTGTCTAATGAGTCTGCTTCTGGCGTGAGCCCTGCGGGCCTGGCAGCTGTGAAGGCTATTCCCCTGGGTACCTGCAGCACCTGTGCAGGGGATGCTCCTGGGTCCATTCCTAGCCCGGTGTCCAGGTGCTGTGGACAGGCACCAGAGGTAGCTCCGCAGAGGCCGCCAGGCCGCACCCTTAGCCCTGACCTGCACGGACTCCAGAGGCCACGTCCACGACTCAGCCCATGCAGGTACCCACCCCGGCTTGCACACTCCTCCCCTCCCTGCGTGGGGCGGCCTCGGAATGCCCACCTGCCATGTCTGTGCCCGCCTCTCCCTCGGTCCCTGCTGGATCCCTGTCCGCCCTTCTCTGTGCAGCAGCCTGGAGGTCCTTTCCATCCCAGCTCAAAAGCCCAGAGGCACCCATGTGCCTTGTTCAGAGCAGATACCAGAGGCCAAGGGGCTGGCCAGAGGATAGGCCTTGCACCCTCAGCATCCCCTGCACCCTCCGGGCCCCCTGTGCGCCTTCCGGCCTCCAGACACCCCTGCGAGGCCCAGAAGCTGCCTGGTAGGAAGTAACCTGGAGGGAGAGGTCAGGAGGGAGGAGAAGAGCCCAGGTCACCTGCTGCTAGACGGGGCAGGGCTAGAAAGAAACCATCAGTACAGTGAGCCCAGGGCGGAGCTCACGTGGGTTCGTGGTATAGACACTAAGCTGGGGAATTGGGGAGAGGAGCCCTGGAGAGGAGAGGCAGGCACCCTTTTTTAGCCAGAAGAGCCCAGAGTGACAGGAGGACATGGCCCCAGCCAGGGCTCAGGCTCCAGCCATGCCACACACTGGGGATGTCACCAGCACCCACTTAGGGCGTGGGAAGCCATCAGCCCTCCCGGTGCCCTTGACAAGAGCAGTTGTAAAGCAGCATTTAAATAAGCATTTTCCCCAGGTGAGCAGAATCGGCCCAGCTTGAGGTGTGAGGCACTCATACTCCTGTGCAAAACCCACCCTGTGGACAGGGGGTTCGTGGTATCCCAAGGCTGGGAAGGTATCTTGGAGTTTGCCTTGCAGTTGCAAAAACGCCTTGCCACTGTACAGGATACATATTTTGGCTTCATCCTTCCTATTAGAAACTCAGGTGGTCCCATCTCATTGGCAGCCAGGGACCTCACTGTGCCGCCCACCGTCCCCAGCACAGGTCTCCAAGGTCCTCACTGAGGAGCCAGGGCCAGGCTCATCGGCATCACATTGCCCCTGCTGTGCAGCTGGCACACAGGAGTGGCGCGGGCAGAGCCTGCCCGGCCCTGGCAGCTAGCTCTGTGGGACCTCGGCTGTGATCTTCCAGGCGGGTGGTCCTGCCACAGGAGAGCCACTCTCAGGGATGCCCTGAGTGATCGCCACCAGCTGCATCCTGCAAAGCTTCATCTTGCTCTCTCTGTGGCTTGGAGAGCCCGGTCAGCTTTGCTTGTAAACATATATGTTACTTACAGTCGTATTTGGTCATGCCAGATGAAATTGCTGTTTTTAGAGGTCAAAGTGGTCAAGTAGCAACTTTATATGGTTCCGGCTAATATTTATGTTACATTTATGTTCTGATGAAATAGTTTTATGCTACTGACCCATTTTTGTGGATGACTGCAGAAAATATACTGAAACTTAATGGTGACAATGAAAACTTCAAACCTAAATGTAAAATTTTAAAAAAATATGAAAAATGTTGGCAGAGCTCACCCAAAGAAAACAGCCAACCCAGTTATTGTCATAGAGGCACAATGTTTAAGGTAAAATGCTTGAAGAACAGTATTTCTGTAAAAATCACAATTTTTACATTTCAAGTTTGTTAAATTTTTCGCTTTTTCCTCCTAAACTATAGGCAGCTCACCCACCCACCCCACGTTCCCTCCCATTGGCCACAAATGGTTGGGAACATGGCGTGGCCCCTCAGCATAGGACTGGCCAGGGCTGAGACTGCAGAGGGCACAGAGTGAACTGAGAGGTTCCCTGCCAGTGACTCAAGTCAGGAGGGCCCTGAGTGATGCAGAGTCTAAGGGGCCACCTCTCCTAGAAACACGGGCCTCTCGCCTATGCTGTCAGTGGGGAGTCCCAAGGAGCTTGTCCAGGGAGCGATGCTTCAAGGTGAGAAAGGCCAGAGCGTCACCCAGCCCAGGACCGCCTCGAGGTGCCCATACTTCCCATCTGTGCACAGCCAGGACTGGGCAGGACTGCCAATGGGAGATGTGGAGAGGTGAGAGTCGTGGGCCCTGTCTGGCCAGACAGCAGGAACCCAGGTGGCACGAGTGTGGACCCTCATGTCTCCAGGAGAAGCCACCTTCCTTTCCTGAAGCGGATGGCCCCACCCTCATGTCCTTGGCCCACCTGACCTCTGGTTTGGCAGGAAAGAGGCATTTCCTGCCCTGTTTAGGATGCCATTCGAGCCCGAAGACCAGACTCAGAGGGACAGGGCTCTGGGAAGGCTGGGTTGGGGCGGGGGTAGGGGGACAAGCTGCACTGTGTCCTGGATGTTTCATGGGAGGAAAACCACTAACCCCCGTCTTGGAACGGCCATATGGGCTGCAAAATGGCTGCAGCCTGGACGTCAAGCTGGGCCTGTGGGAGCCAGCCTCACCTGGGTCAGCGACCTGGCCAGTGAGTGCCAGGCAGACACCCCCACAGGCAAGAACCCTGGGCCGCTTCTCAGTAAACCCAGAGAAGCTTCCAGCCCTGCTCTGAGAGGCTCCTGCAGTGTGAATGGGAGCATCCTACGACCCCCAGAAAAGCCCAACAGGAGACAGGGGAAGTTATTTTTGAAATATTTTATTTGACTATGCCCAAAATAGGACAGTTTCAACACAATCTACATGAAACACAATGAAGGAGACAGTTTGTGTTGTGTGGCCGTGACTCTGTGTCACATGGCACGGGGCTGAAGGGTGGCTCTGGCTGCTGCAGCCAGAGCTCTGTCCTGGGGTCTCCTGAGACCTGGGACAGCACACGGGGGTCATGCCCCTTGAGGCCTGAAGCTCGTTGTCCTCGTCCTTGGCTTGTAGGCAGGAGGGTATGGGTTGAGTGGCTACTTGCGGTGATTCCACGCTTCTGTCCTGGGGACATTGAAGCATTGCTGGCTTACTTTGCACGGCTGAAGGACTCTGATGTGTGCAGCCACGTGGGGCAGGCGGGGGGACCAGGACTGCAGGGCCCACATTTCCACCGACAGTGTATCAGCATTCTCTTCTCTGCAGCTTCGCCAGCATCTATTATTTTTCGACTTTAGTAATAGCCATTCTGGCTGGGCCCAATGGCTCGCATCTCTAATCCTGGCACTTTAGGAGGCTAAGGCAGGAGGATTGCTTGAGCCCAGGAGTTTGAGACCAACCTAGGCAACACAGCAAGACCTCGTCTCTACAAAAAATAAAAATAGTTAGCTGGGTGTGGTGGCACACACCTGTAGTCTCAGCCATTTTGGGAGGCTGAGGTGAAGGGATCCTTTAAGCCCAGGAGTTGAAGGCTGCGGTGTGCTGTGATCATGCCACTGCACTCCAGCCTGGTCAACAGACCAACACCCTGTCCTAAAAAACCCAAAAATCCTAAATAATAGCCGTTCTGACTGGAGTGAGATAGTGTCTAATTGTGGTTTTGACTTGCATTTCTCGGATGTTTAGTGATATGGAGCATTTTTTCACATTTGTTGGTCACTTGTATTTTCTTTTGAGAAGTGTCTGTTCATGTCTTTTGCCTGTTTTTAAATTGGGTTATATGTTTTTTGCTTGTTGATTTCTTTAAGTTTTTTTTATATAGTTTCTGGATATTGGATCTTGGTAGAATGCATAGTTTACAAATATTTTCCCCTATTCTGTAGTTCATCTGTTTACTCTGTTGATAGTTTCTTTTGCTGTTCAGAAGCTTTATAGTTTAGGTCTGTGTCAAGTTTTGTTTTTGTTGTGATTGCTTCTGAGAATTTAGACATAAATTCTTTGCCAAGGCTGATTTCCAAAATGGTGATTCCTAAGACTTTTTCTAGGATGTGTATAGTTTGAGATCTTACGTTTAAATCTTTAATCCATTTCAGTTAATTCTTGTATATGGTGAGAGGTAGGGATCCAGTGTCATTCTGTGTATGGCTAGCCAGTTATTCGAGCACCATTTATTGAATAGGGAGTCCTTTCTCCATTGCTTATTTTTGTCGACTTTGTCCAAGATCAGATGGCTGTAGGTGTGTGGCTTTATTTCTGGGTTCTCTATTCTGTTCCACTGGTCTTTGGGTCTGTTTTTGTACCAGTACCATGCTGTTTTCATTACTGTAGCCTTATCATATAGTTTGAAGTCAGGTAATGTGAGGTTTCCAACTTTATTTATTTATTTTTTTGCTTAGGATTGCTTTGGCTATTCAGGCTCTTTTTTGTTCAATATGAATTTTAGAATAGTTCTAAACTTTTTCATAATTTTTCTAGTTCAGTGAAAAATGATGTTGCTGATTTGATAGGCATGCATTGAATCTGTAGATGGCTTTGGGCAGTATGGCCATTTTAGCTACATCGATTCTTCGAATCTATGAGCATGGAATGTTTTTTCATGTATTAGTGTCATGTGATTTCTTTCATTAGTATGTTTTAGCTCTTCGTACAGATCCTTCACTTTCTTGGTTAGATGTATTCCTAGGTATTTTAATTTTTTTTCTGGTTATTGTGAATGTGTGTTCTTGATTTGGCTCTCAGCTTGAGTGTTATTGGTGCATAGAAAAGCTACTGATTTGTATATATTGATTTTGTATTCTGAAATTTTACTGAAGTCATTTGTCAAGTCTAAGAGCTTTTTGGCAGTCTTTAGGGTTCCCTAGGTACAGATTCATATCATCTGCAAAGAAAGATAGTTTGACTTCTTTTCCAATTTGAATGCCTTTTTCTTTCTTTTCCATGACTGCTCTGGCTAGCACTTCCAGTACTATGTGGACTAGGAGTGGTAAGAATGGGCATCCTTGTCTTGTTCCAGTTTTCAAGGGGACTGCTTCCAGTTTTTACCATTCAGGATGATGTTGGCTGTTGGTTTGTCATAGATGTCTCTTATTATTTGAGGTTTGTTCCTTTGATGATTTTCATGTTCGTTTGATAGTTCCTTGAGGATTTTTTCAATAAGGGATGTGGGATTTTATCAAAAGCTTTTTTCTGCATTTATTAAGATGATTATGTCTGGGCCCAGTGGCTCACACCTGTAATCCCAGCACTTTGGGAGGCCAAGGCAGGCAGATCACTTGCAATCAGGAGTTCAAAAACCAGCCTGGCCAACATGGTGAAACCCCATCTCTACCAAAAATAAAAAATTAGCTGGGCATGGTGGTGGGCGCCTGTAATCCCAGCTATTCAGGAGCCTGAGACAGGAGAATCGCTTGAGCCCAGGAGGCAGAGGTTGCAGTGAGCAGAGATTGCGCCATTGCACCCTAGCCTGGGTGACTGAGACTCTGCCTCAAAAAAAAAAGAAAAAAGATGATTATATGGTTTTTGTTTTTAATTTTCTTTAAGTGGTAAATCACGTTTATTAATTTGTGTATATTAAACCAACCTTGTATCCCAGGAATGAAGCCTACTTGATCATGGTGAATTCTTCTTGATGTGCTGTTGAATTCAGTTTGCTAGTATTTTGTTGAGGATTTTTACATCTGTGTTCATCAGGGATATTGGCCTGTAGTTTACTTTTTTCATCTTGTTTTTGCCAGGTTTTGGTAAAAGGATGATGTTGGCTTCGTAGAATGAGTTAGGGAGGAGTCCCTTCTCAATTTTTTGGGAATGCTTCAGTGGAATTGGTACCAGCTCTTCTTGATAAATCTGGCAGACTTTGGCTGTGAATCCGTCTATTCCATGGCTTTTTTTGATTGGTAGGTTTATTACTGCTTCAATTTCATAACTCGATATTGGTCTGTTGAGGGTTTGTTTGTTTGCTTGCTTGTTTCCTGCACAATCTTGGGAGATTTTGTGTTTCCTTTGTTAATCTAGCTAGCAGTATATCAATCTTGTCTAGTCTTTCAAATAACCAACTATTAGTTTCATTGATCTTTTGTGTGGATTTTTGCATTTCAGTTTCATTCAGTTCTGCTCTGATTTTGGTTATTTCTTTCCTTCTGCTAGATTTGGGGTTTGTTCTTATTTTTCTAGTTTCATTAGGTGTCATGTTAGATTGCTAATCTGAGATCTTCATAACTTTTTGAGGATAGGTGTTTATCACTACAAACTTTGCTCTTATTACTACTTTTGTTGCATCCCAGATATTTTGGTATATTGTGTCTCTGTTTTCATTTCTTTTAAAGAAATTTTTGATTTCTACCTTAATTTTATTGTTTACTCAAAAGTTATTCAGGAGTAAGTTGTTTAATTTTCATGTAGCTGTGTGGTTTTCAGAGATTTTCTTGTACTGATTTCTATTTTTGTTCCATTATGGTCTGAGAGTATGGTTGATATGATTTCAATTTTGTTTGAATTTATTGAGACTTGCTTTATGGCCAAGCATATGGCCAATCTTGGAGTATATTCCATGTGCAGATGAGAAGAATGTATGTTCTATGACTCATAGGTGAAGGGTTCTGTAGGTATCTGTTAGGTCCAATTGGTCAAGTGTTAAATTTAAGTCCAGAATTTCTTATTCTTTGATGACCTCTCTAATGCTGTCAGTGGGGTATTGAAGTCCCCCACTATTATTGTGTGGTCATCTAAGTCTTTCTGTAGGTGTAGGAGTACTTGTTTTATGAATCTGGTGGTCCAATGTTGGATGCATGTATATTTAGGATAGTTTTCTTGAATTGAAGGCTTATCATTATGTAATACCCTTCTTTGTCCTTTTTTTTTTTTATTTGTTAACTGTTGTTGGTTTAACATTTAAGAATAGTAAACCCTGCTCTTTTTGTTTTCCATTTCTCTAACCCTTTACTTTGAGCCTATGGGTGTTGTTACATGTGAGGTGGGTCTCTTGAAGATAGCAGACAGATGGGTTTTGCTTTTTTATTCAACTTGCCGCTCCGTACCTTTTAAGTGGGGTGTTCAGACCATTTACATTCAGGGTTAATGTTGATATGTGAGGTGTTGATCCTATCTTGAAGTTGTTAGCTGGTTGCTTTGTGGTTGCTATTGTACGGATGCTGTGTAGGGTCTGTGGGTGTATTTTTGTGGCAGTAGGTATCATTATTTTGTTTCCATGTTCAGAGTTCCCTTAAGGGTCTCTTGTAAGGCTGATCTAGCAGTAATGAATTCCCTTAGCACTTGCTTTTCTGGAAAAGATTTTATTTCTCTATTACTCATGAAGCTTAGTTCAGCGAGACATGAAATTCTTGGTTGGAATTTTTTTTCCTTAAGGATGCTGATAATAGGCCCCCAATCTCTCCTGAGTTGTCAGGTTTCTGCTGAGACGTCTGCTGTTAGCCTGATTGGGTTCCCTTTGTACATAATATGACCTTTTTCTCTAGCAGCTGTTAAGAATTTTTTTTTTAAGTGTTGACCTTGGACTCTCTGGTAACTATACGCCTTAGTGATACTCCTTTTGAATAGATTTCAGAGGCTGATATTGTTTGGCTGTGTCCCTACCCAAATCTTATCTTGAATTGTAGCTCCCCAAATCCCCATGTGTCATAGGAGTGACCCAGTGGAGGTAATTAAATCATAGGGATGACTTTTTTCTATGCTGTTCTGGTGAAGTGAAGAAGTCTCATGAGATCTGATGGTTTTATAAAGGGCCCCTGCATATGCTCTCTTGCCTCGATGTAAGATATACCTTTGCTCCTCCTCTGACTTCTGCTATGATTGTGAGGCCTCCCCAGCCATGTGGAACTGTGAGTCCATTAAACCTCTTTTTTTTTTAGTAAATTACCCAGTCTTGGATTTTTTTTTTTTTTTTTAATTATTCAACATGGAAAGGAGAACATGGGTATGTCTTTATAGCAGTGTGAAAATGGACTAATACCATAAATTGGTACTGGTAGAGTGAGGCTTACACCTGTAATCTCAGCACTTTGGGAGGCTGAGGCAGGCAGATCACCTGAGGTCAGGAGTTTGAGACCAGCCTGGCCAACATGGCAAAACGCTGTCTCTACTAAAAATACAAAAATTAGCTGGGCATGGTGGTGGGCACCTGTAATCCCAGCTACTTGGGAGGCTGAGGAAGGAGAATCGCTTGAACCCGGGAGGCGGAGGTTGCAGTGAGCTGAGATTGTGCCAATGCACTCCAGCCTGGGTGAAAAACGTGAGACTCTGTCTCAAAGAAAAAAAAAAACAAAACCGAAAATTTGGAAGCAACTTTGTAACTGGGTAACAGGCAGAGATTGGAACAGTTTGGAGGACTCAGAAGAAGACAAGAAGGTATGGGAAAGTTTGGAACTTCCTAGAGACTTGTTGAATGGTTTTCACCAAAAAGTCCAGGTTGAGGTAGTCTCAGATGAAGATGAGGAACTTACTGGGAACTGGAGCAAAGGTGATTCTTGTTATGCTTTAGCAAAGAGACTGGCAGCCTTTTGCCCCTACCCTAGAGATCTGTGGAACTTTGAACTTGAGAGAGATAATTTGGGGCATCTGGTGGAAGAAATTTCTAAGCAGCAAAGTGTTCAAGAGGTGACCTGGGTGCTCTTAAAAGCATTTCATTTTATTCTTTCACAAAGATATGGTTTGGAATTGGAACTTACGTTTAAAAGGGAAGCACAGCATCAAAGTTCAGAAAGTTTGCAGCCTGACAGTGCAATAGAAAAGAAAAACCAATTTTCTGACAAGAAATTCAAGCCAGATGCAGGAATTTGCCTAAGTAACAAGGAGCCAAACGTTAATTCTCAAGACAATGGGCAAAATGTCTCCAGGGCATGTCAGAAGTCTTCACAGCAGCTCCCTACATCACAAGCTGGGAGGCCTAGGAGGGAAAAATGGTTTCGTGGGGTGGGCTCAGGATCTTGCTGCTTTGTGGAGTCTAAGGACTTGGTGCCCTCTGCACCTGCAACCACACCTGCATATGGACATCCAGGCATTTCCATACATCCTCTGAAATCTAGGTGGAGGTTCCCAAACCTCAGTTCTTGTATTCTGTGCACCTGCAGGACCAACACCATGTGGAAGCTGGCAAGCCTTGGGACTTTCACTCTCTGAAGTCATGGCCAGAGCTGTACCTTGGCCCCTTTTAGCCATGGCTGGAGTGGCTGGGACACAGGGCATCGAGTTCCTAGGCTGTACACAACAGGTGGGCCCTGGATCCAGCCTACAAAACCATTTTTTCCTCCTAAGCTGTCTTGAAGGTTTCTGATATGCTCTGGAGACATTTTCCCCATTGGCTTGTTGATTAACATGTGGCTCCTTGTTACTTATGCAAATTTCTGCAGCAGGCTTGAATTTCTCTCCAGAAAATGGGTTTTTCTTGTCTATTGCATTGTCTGGCTGCAAATTTTCCAAACTTTTATCCTCTGCTTCCTGTTGAACGCTTTGCCGCTTAGGAATTTCTTCTGCCAGATACCCTAAATCATCTCTCTCAAGTTCAAAGTTCCGCAGATGTCTAGGGCAGAGGCAAAATGCTGCCAGTTTCTTTGCTAAAGCATAACAAGAGTCACTTTTGCTCCAGTTCCCAACAAGCTCCTCATCTCCATCTGAGACCACATCAGCCTGGACTTCATTTTCCATATCAGTGTCAGCATTTTGGTCAAAGCCATTCAGCAAATCTCTAGGAAGTTCCAAACTTTCCCACATCTTCCTGTCTCCTGGGCCCTCCACATCTCGAGTAGGTTCCAAACTTTCCCACATTTTCCTATCTTCTTCTGAGTCCTCCAAACTGTTTCAACCTCTGCCTGTTGCCCAGTTCCAAAGTTGCTTTACAGCAGTGCCTTACTCCCAGTACCAATTTACTGTATTAGTCTGTTCTCACACTGCTAATAAAGCATACCCGTGACTAGGTAATTTATAAAAGAAAGGAGGTTTAATGGACTCACGGTTCTACATGGCTGGGGAGGCCTCACAATCATGGTAGAAGGCAAAGGAGGAGCAAAGGCATGTTTTACATGGTGGCAGGCAAGAGAGCATGTGCAGGGGAACTGCCCTTTACAACAACATCAGATCTCATGAGACGTACTCACTATCATGAGAACAGCATGGAAAACCTACCCCCATGATTCAATTATCTCCCACCAGGTCACTCCCACAACACATGGGGATTATGAGAGCTAAAATTCAAGATGAGATGTGGGTGGGGACACAGCCAAACCATATCAGAGGTGTTCTCTGGATTTCTTCTATCTGAATGTCTACCTCTCTAGCAAGATTAGGAAAATTTTCTGGAGCTATTCCCTCAAATATATTTTCCAGGTTTTTTACTTTTTCTCCTTCTTTCTCAGGAATGCCAGTAATTTATAGGTTTGATCACTTTACATAGTTCTGTATTTCTTGAAGATTTTGTTCATTTAAAACTTCTTTATTTTTGTCTGGGTTAACTCAAAAGACTAGTCTTTAAGCTCTGAAATTCTTTCTTCTATTTGGCCCAGTCTATTGGTAAAGTTTCAACTGTAGTTTGAAATTCCATGAGTTTTTCAATTCCAGAAGCTCTAATTGATTTATTTGTAATATGTTTATCTCTTCCTTCATTTCCTGGGTGGCTTTAGAAGTTTCTCTGTGCTGATTTTCAACCCTGTCTTGCATCTTGTTGATGTTCCTTGAAATCCATGCCTACATTTCTTATCTGTCATTTCTGAGTTTCCGTTTTGGTCAGGGACCATTGCTGGAGAGCTACTGGGATCCTTTGGCAGTATCACTACATTCGAATTTTTCATGGCACCAAAATTCTTCTGCTGGCTCCTTCTCATCTGGAGACGCAGGCACTTCTAATTTTTGTAATTATTTTCTTGCAGGTAGGATTTTTCTCTTTATTTCTCTATATTATTATCTTTTAATTCCTCCCCCACTGCCCCCCAGGGGCAGGCATGTAACTAGCAAGTACTTCTGGGGTCTTCTGGCTTTGCCTCTAGAGCCCTAGGCACTTCTGTTGGCAGGTTTTACATCGGGCTGTGCAGTTTGACCCATGAGCCAGTAGATGGTGTGTATGGGTAGGAGTGGCTGTGGCCAGTGGGGCTGGGTATATCCTGGATCCTTGTTTACTGGGAGAAGCTTTCTGTTGCCTTAGGCAGTGGGCTGATACTTAGTGAGCAGAGGTCTGAGCTCCCTGCTAAGCCCGAAGTGGGGTAGGGAGGAGGGTGCTGGAGGGGTGCAGGATTGGCCCTGGCGGGTCCACCCACAGGTGCCCTGATGGCAGGCACAAGCACCAGCGCCAAGGAAGAACCCAGGGGGCAGCCACCAGGTGCACAGAGGCGGGCCCAGGTGAGGAGCTGGGAAACCTCGGCCCCAAGCCCAACCGTGCTCTTAATTTTCAAGGTAATTTTGGCTATTCTAGGTCTTTTGTATTTCCATGTTTTAGTGGCACCTTGTCATTTCTACAAGAAAGCCTGCCAGGATTTTATTGGGATTGCATGGAATCTGCACATCCATTGGGTGGGACTGACATCTTGACAGTATGGGGTCCTCTGAGTCTCTATTTAGGTCTTAATGCCACTGTTTGACTTAATTTCAGTGTTTGGTAGTCAGCATACTCGGGTCTTACACATCTTTTGTTAAATTTATCTGTAGAGATTTCATATTTTGATGTGATTTTTTTTCTCTTGCTTACTGTTCATTGCAAGCATATGGAAATAGTGTCATTGTTGTTGTTGTTTTAATATTGAATTTATTTTCCTTCAACTCTGAGCTGGCTCCAAGCCTGACTTTTACTCACTGTGGCCTCTGAACACCTGGGTTGAGTCTTCTTATCTCTGCGTCCTTTGAACTTGTCTTTAAAACGTGCATGAGCAGCTCTCTCCCACCCGTTTTACAGTGTAGTAAGGGTCGAAGGAGCCCTTTGAAAAGGAAGAACCCCAGGCCTAATGTACTAAATTGTCTATACAAATATCACAGATCGCACTCTGCCCAGGCGCTAGTGCTGGGCCAGCATTTGGGCCCGTGATGGAGCTCAGCGCCAGGGAAAGTCGGAAGGACTGTTTAAAACTGCTCACGTAATCCCAGCACTTTGGGAAGCGGAAGTGGGCAGATCACGAGGTCAGGAGTTCGAGACCAGCCTGGTCACCATAGTGAAACCCCGTCTCTACTAAAGAAAATACATATAATTAGCCGGGCATGGTGGAGGATGCCTGTAATGCCAGCTGCTCGGGAGGCTGAGGCAGGAGAATTGCTTGAACCCGAGAGGCAGAGGTTGCAGTGAGCAGAGATCGCACCACTGCACTCCAGCCTGGGCGACAGTGTGAGACTACACCTTAAAAAAAAATTGCTCAAAAGCATGGTTCAAAGTCTTGTGCCATTTTTTCCCGCAGACTCGTTTATGTTAAGGAAGCAAAGCTGTAGAGAGTGAGTGATGTCAAACAGAAACACTAGGTCAGAAGACCATGGCTGTAGCTCCATTTTGAATGTCTGCAGCACATTACACCATTTCTCCTGGTTTCCAGGCGCATCTCATCCCATTTATGTTTTATTTGGAGTGTTTTTGATACACCTGAAATGGGCGACAGCAATAGACAGCTGTCATCCAGCAGCTCTGACTTAATTTGACAGAGCAGTGACTTAGAGTGTGGTCTTTCGATGCAGCTGTCTCCAACAATAAGCATGAAAAGAAACAGTAGAGAACTTTAGAAACTTTATTTTTAAGGCATTTTGTTTAAGACGGGTGTTGTTCCGTCACCCAGGCTGGAGCAGTAGCGCCATCACGGCTCACCGCAGCCTCCATCTCCTGGGCTCAGTGGATCCTCCCACCTCAGCCTTCCAAGTAGCTGGGCCTACAGGGGTGCACCATTACACCTGGCTAAGAATTTTGCATAGGTTGGGAGTATTCTGTTTTCTAATTCATGTTATTCCTGTGTGTGGCCCAGCCCTGAGGGCCACCCTGCCCAGTCAGCTCAAGGCTTCATAAGACCAGGCCCCTCCCCGGTGAGTGCTGACCATGCTGGGGGTGAGCATTCAACTGCAACACAGCCTGTTCACACGTGGTGAGCAGCCTGTGACCTGTGCTTACAAGGGAAGACTGGGCCACCAGGTCTCTATTATCAGGTGAACACCTAGAGAGGCACACGCACCCTATGTGAGCGGAGGTCCTGGTGGGAGAGGAGGCGGCCCCGCACAGCCACCCTGCGCCCACAACCCTGAGGGGCAAGCCGTGTCCACCTTTTCGGGAGGACCGATGCCCTGCAATGTCGTCAACACCTGCGGCTCTTGACCGTTAGTCTGCGTCAGAGTTGCCTAGAGGCCTGGCCCCTAGATTTCTGATAAAGAACTGGCTTTGAGAACCACTGCTCTATGAAGATGACAGTACAGTTTTGTTGTTGGCATGTCATGTCTAGTGAGTTGGCATGATCTGTTTGGCAACTGACTGCCTGTTCACAGGCTCAGATACATATGTGCACACCCAGGTAGATGCACACACAGGCACAGACATGTGCACACCCAGGTAGATGTGCACACCCAGGTAGATGTGCACACAGGCACAGACATGTACATACCCAGGTAGATGTGCACACAGGCAGACATGTACACACAGGCACAGGTGCACACCCAGGTAGATGTGCACACAGGCACAGACATGCACACACAGGCACACATGTGCACACTTAGGTAGATGTGCACACAGGCACAGACATGTACACGCACACGTGCACACCCAGGTAGATATGCACACAGGCACAGACATGTACACATAGGCACACATGTACACACCCAGGTAAATGCACACACAGACACATACATACCCAGGTAGATGTACAAACAGGTACAGACATATACACACCCAGGTAGATGTACACAGGTACAGACGTACACACCCAGGTAGATGCATACACAGATACATACACAGCCAGGTAGTTGTACACACAGGTACAGACATGTCCACACCCAGGTAGATGCACACAAAGACACGTACACACCCAGGTAGATGTGCATACAGGCACAGACATGTACACACCCAGGGAGATGCACACACAGGCACAGACATATACACAGTCACACATTTGCACACCCAGGTAGATATGTGCACAGGCACAGACATGTACACACAGACACAAGTGCACACCCAGGTAGATGTACACACAGGCTCAGACATGTACACACAAGCACAGACATGTACACACCCAGGTAGATGTGCACACAGGCACAGACATGTACAGGAACAAGAAGGAAATACACACCCATGGCAAAGGGCCCTGCTCCACATGTCCTGGATAGATGACCATCAGTGTGGGACAGAGACTCCTGAGGTGCCCCCTGGCCATCTGCGTCCACACTGGGTGAACCTGCAGTGTCGGGCAGAATGCCGTGAACAGGATCTGAACCTAGAACTCCTGGCCAGGAAACGCAGCCACAGCATCTCCCCGTGCGGCCTGTGGTGGGTGCTGGTGTCGCAGGGCGCATGGGCCTTGCAAAGAGGCCCCGGCCAGCCCCTCCATGGCGCCAGAGCAGAGCTCTGCAAAGCGGAACTTCCCCGCAGCCTCCCATGGCCACGTTTGGTTTTGATGCTATTTGGGGACGGCCATGTGCCTCATAGTTGCACTCTGGGCTGAGTTTGTCTTCCTGACCTGTCGCAGCAGCCACAGCACTTTAATTCAGTCCAGCGTGGCAACATCAACGCACGTCCCCCAGGAGGGCTGTTTGAGCCCTGCAGGGCCAAGCATCTTCCCAGCCGGAGCGCAGAGAGAGCGACCAGGGGAAGGTTCCCCTGCCCCAGAGTGGTCCCTGGAACTGGTGCGTCCACAAAGCACCGCCCACTGGGTTATGTTCATGTCGGTTTTTAACTACATTTGTTTTATTTGTGGCCATTTGGCTTTATGGTGGAATACAAGAGCTTGTTCCCAGTTTAAAGCTGTTTGTACCAGTTTAAGTGGCCATTAAATCAAAACCCTGGGAATTGAGAAGACTTTTCTGTTTCTGTTAAGGAGGCTCTTGTGTTATTTCAGCCTGAGAAACACTGGGTCCCCTGCTCCACAGCGGCCACCTGCCACATGTGGGTGGTTTGGCAAGAGAAGCCACGTGGCGCGGATGCGCCCCAGGCCCAGCAGCTCAGTGAGCGTGCCTCCGTGGCCTTTCCACCTAGTCCACACCGGGATGACGGCCTGTTAGCAATATGTGGTGAAAGGATGTGTCACCGTCAGAATTAACGCCGCCCACCTCTCGCCGCTTTCTAAGGTGACTGCTGGGAAGGCCGGGACCCCCTCAGCGCATTCTGTGGCGCAGCAGCAGGGGCTGAGGCTCTGCTTCCAGTGCTCCCCCAGCCTCTCTGCAGCCGCTGCCGCCTGGGCACTGACCCTCCAGCCAGGGGTCTCAGCTTGTGCCCTGTGGGGGCGTCCAACCCCATTGTGTCACCAGCGGGCCCCTGCGTCCAGCCGAAGCAGCTCCTTCAGCCACAGCCTCCGAGGATGGCGAGGGGCTGTGGGCTTCTGCCGTGTACCTGTTTCTAACCCAGCTGGAGCCCTCCCACGCGCTAAGCTCTGTCCAGCGCTCAATGTCTGGCCCGACCTGGGATGAAGAATTCGACAGGGACATGAGGTCAGTGTGGGGTGCCAGTGAGGGACAGCCTGTCCTGGCATGCAGCCTCCCTGCCTGAGCTCCTGCAGGGCGAGTCTGAGCTTGGGCACACACCTCTGCCTACTCCTGCCTCTTTATCTTTCAACCCCAGGCATCTGTGAAAAACAAAATAAAACCAAAACCCAACTCTCACCAGACGTGGTGGCTCACGCCTGTAACCCCAGCACTTTGGGAGACCGAGGTGGCGGATCACTTGAGGTCAGGAGTTTGAGACCAGCCTGGCCAACATGGTGAAACCCCATCTCTACTAAAATATAAAAAAGTAGCTGGGTGTGGTGGCACACACCTGTAATTCCAGCTACTTGGGAGGCTGAGGCCGGAGAATTGCTTGAACCCAGGAGGCGGAGGTGGCAGTGAGCTGAGAGCAGGCCACGGCACTCCAGCCTGGGCAACAGAGTGAGACTCCATCTCAAAAATAAATAAATGAAATAAAACCCAACCTCTCAGCAGCTTCTGTCTGGAAGTGTCACATGACATGCTCCATTCAAAGACCATTGGTAAAATCAAGAGCAGCGAGTGGGAGGGCACTGTCGTCATTAGCTGAGTTCACCGCAGTCCCAGGGGTTGTGTTAGAGTAGCCTGAGCAGGGAGCAGTACAGTGAAGACATGGGCTAGAAGCACTTCACATGAGCCGCCATTCTCAGCAAGCTGACACAAGAACAACCAAGCACAGGCGGGTGGTGCCCGATGAGAACACTTGAGCACAGGGAAGGGAACAACACTCACAGGGCTAGGCTGGGAGGGGAGGGGAGGGAGGGCTAACACCAGGACAAATGCTTGATGTAGGCGACGGGCGGGGAGATAGAGGCAGCAAACCACCAGGCTTGTGTGTACCCGTGCAACAACCTTGCAGGATGCGGGACATGCACGCGCACCCCAGAGCGCAAATACAAGCAAAGGAAAATGTGATAAATGTTCACAGTTGTGATACTGGTCGATAATGGGTATACGGAAGTTCAATATATTGTGCTATTTTTCTGTATGTTTTAAATTTGCCATAATAAAACTCTAAAAATAAAAAGATTTTAAAAAAAAGAGGCACTTCACATGGATGCAGGGACAGGACCTGGACCCGAGATGCTCCGTCCCTGCCGGCTGGGGCCAGGGGCCCGGGGCCGCGTCCGAAGGACCTGCAGGATGGGCAGAGGCCCGGTTCGGGGCCTCCGGAGTGACTCATTCCTGGTGCCTGCCCGTCCTGAACAGGCAGGAAAAGCCTGAAGGAACAGCCTCACCAGCCGCTGATATCAGGCCACTCAGTTCCCCGAGCTGATAGGGAAGCCGCCCACTCCACCCTGTTTCCCTGACCTTGGAGCCCAGGGCGCCCGCAGCCCCTCAGCGCCAGCCTGGCATGGGCGGCCTGAGGGCCCCGACTCGCTGTGCAGAGGGGAGCCCGCACACCCTCGTGCCCTGGAGCCAGGAGAATGCCCCAAAGGCGAGTCTTGTCTCAGGGACTGGTCCCGCCTTGAAGCTTTAGCTTGGCCTGAGCTGTCTGGCCAAGGACGGTCAGGACCCCAGGTTAGAAGCAGAAGATTCTCGAGGCGAGTTCACCCGATGTCTTGGAATTGAAAAAGCATTCGTGGGAGCTGCTGCCAGAGGCTCATATTTAGTTGTCAAAGGACCCGAGACCTTTGCGGCAATGGCTGGGATTTCATGCGTCGCTGCAGGACGGCGGGGGCCGGACACCGCCTCGGTGCCTGAAGCCGGGCTCGCAAGCTGCCTTCCCTGCAGTCCGTGCTGCTCCCAGGGATCTAGGAATGGCCGGCACCATCCCTGCCTGCAGAGGACCCCAGCAGAGCGTGTGTCCGCCCCAACACCACTGACACGGAGATTACGTCTCATGGTCTGGAGGCTGGAAGTTCTGGTCATGGTGCCGGCAGATCTGGCTCCCGGAGCCACCTGGTGCCTTCCCTCTGCACAGGCGGAGAGCGCACGGCGTCTCTTCTCTTGGAGGCCGCAGCCCCTGGGATCAGGACCCCACACTCACAGCCCCAGTTATTCTGACTACCTCTGGAAAGCTGCGTCTCCAAATACCACACATCGAAGCTGAGGCTTCAGCGAATGGATTTGGGGGACGTGGTTCTGCCCACAGCAGCTGCTGTGATGACCAAGGACGGTACAGGTCTGGGGACTGAGGGGGGCGGATGGCCCTGCAGAAACGGGAGGAACAGGCAGTGCGTTCAGTTGGGCCTCGAGGAGTGGGTGGAATCGCCGTGGCCGTGGCGAAGTCATCAGCAAACATGGAACAGCTTCGCGTGTGACGAAGGGGCCCTGGGAGCCCAAGGCCGTCCACTCCAACCGCTGCTCTGAGTCTGAGCTGAGCCTGAGGGCAGTGAGGTCAGGTTGACATTCAAGGGCGCTCTCCTGAGAGAAGAGAAAGCCCCACCCTGTGCTGGCCACACCCGCAAGGACCCGCAGACACTGACAGCCGTGGTTCTTTGCTCAGGGGCAGGGCGCACGGGGGGGAGGGCCGTGCTTCCCCTGCAAACTTTGGGCTCTTGGTGCTGTGTCCAGTCAGTGGCTCACTGTGATGGCAGCACCCTGGGAGTCAGGCGGGTGAGCCCAGAAGGCCGAGGCTGCAGAGGCCACGATCACACCACTGCACGCCAGCCTGGGTCACAGAGCAAGACCCCATCTCAAAAACAGATTTTTTCCCGAAAAGTAAAACAGATTGATTGCATTTCTTTGTTTTTAAAAAAGAAGTCTGCGCTGGAGCAATGGCATCCAGTGGTGAGGACTGAACCTTCCCCTTGGAGGGGCTCCAGCTGCTCTTTAGCCGGGAAAGCTCTTGGAATGCTGCCTTCTGAGGGCGGACCCCGCCGAGGCTGGCACCCGCCCCGGTCTGTGCCCGATGGCTTCCCCAGCCCTCCCTCAGTCCTGTCCTGACCTCAGAGACAAGGCATGTCTGCACCCCGGAGTCTCTCCCGCAGTCAGCTCCATCCTTCAAGACGCTCATCATTTAAACCTGGGGACTGGTCTTCAGGGTCCTTCTCACCTCTAGGCCCTTTTGTAGCTTAACATTGTGGTTGGCTGTGAATGCCCGCCCCCCGCCCCCCAGGGACGTCCCCTAAACACTGAAAGCTGGTCTCGAGGTTGGGATCCTAGCTTCTCAGCGTGTTCTCTGTGGTGAACCACCCCCACAGCCGCCGCCGCCTCGCACATTTGTGTCAGTTACACCCCCACAGTCACTTGCACACTGGTAAGGAGCACCTCTGGGCCAGAGACCCCATGTGCTCAAGCAGCTGCCACGGGGTGTGGGGCCGGGCCAGGCATCTTGCTCAAACAATAAAATTGGGCGAAGTGACTGTGTCACCTGTGGGAGCACCTCCGATTGGACACTGACCCTCCAGTCTCCTCTCAGGGCTGTGCGGGGGCAGCTTCTGGGGCAGGAAGGAGGGCAGTGCCCTGGGGGCCGGAGGACCCCTCTGGCCAGCAGGGCAGCGAGGGAGGCGCTTTTGCCTGCCACGCGCAGCCTTGGGGTGCCTGTTCCGCAGCCCACCCTAGCCTGTGCGGGCATCCGGCAGCTTTCTTTGCAGCCCACTGCAGTGCCCGGTGCTGATCAGCCCGGAGAGGGGCTGGAGGGCGGGTGACAGGCAGCCGCGGGAGTGAACCGGGGTCGTGCCCTCCGGAGGCTTCCCGTAGCAGTCCTCGGAGGCTCTGGCGTGCCAGCTTCGAGGGCACAAACGCTGCCTCGCACACAGCACGTGCTGTTCCAGGCCAGGCGTCAGGTGTTTCTGGGAGAAGCGTGCTCGGGTGCCAGCAGCCTCGGCCCGTATTTCTCAGGCACAAGCTCCTCTGGTGCTCATCAGGGATCCTCAGCGGAATAAGTAACAGAAAGGGGAACCAAGGGCCTGGCTGGGAAATGCTGGGGAACAGCCGCCAGGGTGCAAGGCTGCGACGGAGTCGCCCTCGTCAGCGCTCAGAGGAGAGCACCCAGTGAGTCTGGGATGACTCAGGCCTGATTCACAAAGGGCGACAGAAGCCCGCTGCGGTGAAGCTCAGGGACACGGGTGTCAGGGGAGAGAGGACGGAAGATGCATCCACAGTGCCGCTCAGAAATGGCCTCCGAGACTCAGGAGGCCAGGAGGCCAAACGCACAGAGGGCCGGCGGGGGGTTGCATCCTGCCTGGCTTCTGCTGCTGTGTGCAGAGGCCGGGAGGGAGGTGGGCGCAGGGAGTGGCGTCCGCTGCTGGGGATGGGAGGGAGGCTCCAGACACTGCAGGCGTGGACGCGGTGCCAGCCCTGTCTGCATCTGGCCCCGGGAGGCTGTGCACCCCTGTTCTGTAGGCCGGTGGCAAATCCGGGCCTGGGCCCCCGTCACCAGGCGCTGGCCAGCCTGGGAGGTGGACAGAGGTCGGGGCCTTTCGGTCACTCCTTAGCCAGTCTAGTCCTGGCTGCTGCACACAGTGGGGTGGCTGCAGAGACAGAGCATCTCAGGGCCTCACAGGTTCCTTCCGGCTTCAGCACACAGCAGCCTTCTGTGCAGAAGGCACATTGATGTCTGTGACAGAGATCGGTCAGGGCACCGCCTGCTCCGCAAAAGAGGATGAGGGCAGCTTGTGGGCCAGAGTGGCAGTCGCGGGGAAGACTGGGGCCAGCTGGGGGCCAGAGGAGCGCCGGCCACTGGGTGGGAAGAGGCTGCGGCCCACTGTCATGGCTGCCTGGCCCAGGGTGGATGGTGGCACTGGTGCCTGGCCCCTCCTGCGTCCCAGCACAAGCACTCCCCACTGGAGGAACAGGCAGGGCCTCCCCGCAGGGCCACGCTCTGGTTCAGGAATCCTGTGCCTTCTTGTGGAGAGGAGGAACCCTGTGTTTCTTGGAGGTCTCTGCAGTGTGGTCTGATGGAAACAGGATGCCACCCACATTCAAAAAAGGAGAAACAGGCCAAGCTCATGTTAGTTCATTCACCCAGTACATCCAGAATGCTGCCACTGCATGCCATCAGTGTCAGAGATTGCAACGTGGTCTTCATGCTATTTTCCACACTGGACCTTTGGCCTCTCATATCACATTGGCTGCGTCTCAGGAGCCCAGCTGTTTGGGGCCAGGCCCACCCCCGACTGTGCAGGTCTCCACTGGGCATCCCCCGCGTTGTGCAGGTTTCCACTGGGCATCCCCCCACCCACAGTGCAGGTCTCCACTGAGCATCCCCCACCCGACTGTGCAGGTCTCTACTGGGCACCCACCCCCCACTGCGCAGGTCTCCACTGGGCATCCCTTCCTGTGTGGGAGGCCTTGGTCTTACCACACAGGCTCCATCCCTCCAGGTTCTGCCTGCTGGAAATGAGGGCTTCTCTGAATTCTCAGTACCAGAAATTCTGATTCCCGGACTGTGAGACTTAGCAAGCTTCTGAAATGGGCTTCCCAGCAGGCCTCAGTGGAGCCTTAGCTCCGTGGTTAATGATTCATGGAGCCTCATGTCATGCTCAGTCTCAGGGAGTGGGAAGGTCCTTAGACAACAACCCAGGCGCCTGAGGCTAGGTCCTGCCGTCCTCACCGGGGGGTCTTTGACTCTGGATGGAGGATTGCTGCCTCCCCAGGATGGGACCCACTCACTCCCGAGGCAGGAGCTGCTCCCGTGGCCCAGGGCTAGAGCAGCCGCCGGGCCGGCTCCCACGGGTCGCTCTTACCTGCCCCTCGCTCACGGGCAGGGCGGCCTCTGGGGACTGGGGCCTTCCACCAAACTGCCAGGCCAGGTCCTCGGCCCCAGCTCGAAACACGCTTGGGCTTTGCGGCCGCCCAGTCTGCTGCCCTTATCTCTGCCGTTTCCTCCGCAGGTTGGACCCCAGCATCTCCCAAGAGAGCTGAGTTCAGATGAAGACCCTCCCTCCCGCCTTCGAGGGAGGCTTTCGCCCACCAATCCACCCCAGATAAACACTTCAGCTCCCAGAGCTGGCCTCGTTCCTGCAGGCCAGGGAATCGGGGAGTCAGGTAGCACTGAGGGTGGCATTTGAGAGCAAGTGGTTTATTTGGTTCGTGGCCCCAGGAAGCAGAAGCGGAAGGGGAAGGCGCCTTGCCCTGCACTTTGACCTCGTGGCAGCTGACACTGGGCCTGTGACGTCTCCAGGGATGTGATGATCCCCAGGGGAGGAATCTGCCGTGTTTCTCTACCTGCTGCAGCTTGGTGGGGGCAGGAGTGGTTTTCTACTCCCAAGGAGTCCCCGCAGGCGGATGAGATGTCTGGTTGGCCCCTTCCAGCCCCCTGCAAAGCTCCGGGGTGGCCCTCAGCTCTTCTTTCCATCCTGGCAACAAGAAGGGGACGTGGCAGAAAACACCCTGCACGGCCATCAGCCCCACGTCGACATGGACAGTGCCAGGGCTGACTGCGGCAGGGATCAGTGTCAGAGCCCACGCTGGAGAAGGAGGCTCTGGAGTCAGGGTTTCCCACTGACACGGATCACAGATTCGCCCACACACAGGCGCTGGCATCCGGGTTCCACAGTGGGCACAGCCTGAAAAACCACCTTTCTAAAATGGGGGTGCTTTTCCTGGCCTCTCACGCCCTCTGAACGGCAGTGCGGACAGTGGGTCTCTCAGCGCCTCCCTGGCTGCCTGCCAGGCCTCAAAAGCGGCGTAGATGGCTTAGATGGGCTGGACTGGACCCGACTTGTAAATAATCCAGGAGCTGTGAGCTGCTTCCCGGGCTGGGGCTGCGGCGGCCTTGCCCAGGGAATATCTGCGAGAGGCTTGGCCGAGTTTGCTTTGATTTCTTGGGGAATCAGATGGGCGTCTTGGGCCTCAGGACACCTGGAGCGAGCTCATGCAGGTATCCCGAACTGATCGCTGCCTCAGAATCAAATCAGGGGCAGAAAAGCCAAATCCAGGCCAGGGGTGACCTTGAACGAAAATCCCCCAGAAAACTTGTGAAAATGCAGGTTCCTGGGCCCCTTCCAGAAAGCCAGTCCACAGGCAAAGCTGCCCAGGGCACTGGACTGGGCCACAGCCACGCCCTGAGATGCAAAGCATGGTGGCGCCTTTAGAGTGGACAGGCTGCGCTGAGGAGGAGAAAACCTTTTACAGGGCTGCACCTAGAAAGCGCTGCTCGTGGGCCAGGCACGGTGGCTCACACCTGTAATCCCAGCACTTTGGGAGGCCAAGGAGGGCGGATTACCTAAGGTCAGGAGATTGAGACCAGTCTGGCCAGTCTGGCCAATGAAGAGGAACCCCGTCTCTACTGAAAACACAAAAGTTTGCCAGGCATGGCGGTGCACGCCTGTAACCCCAGCTACTCGGGAGGCTGAGCAGGAGAATCGCCTGAACCCGGGAGGCGGAGGCTGCATTGAGCCGAGATCACACCACTGCACTGCAGCCTGGGCAACAGAGTGAGACTCCATCTGAAGAAAGTATGGCTTGTGGGGAGATCTTGACCGGCGCCTTCTGCTCTGGCTCGTGGGGAAGAGCTCGATAGAGGCGCCTTCTGCTCCGGCCTCTCCTCTCGGGCTGGCCTTGCCCTGTGGGGTTCAGGGGCCTTGTCCTGCCATGCAGGGCCTGCCGCCAGGATCAGGGCTCAGCCGAATGCGCAGGTGTGGAGGGCTAAGAATGGATCCACCCTCTGGCGTTAGAGACCCAAGCCATCCACCAGGGGACCAGAAGGGCCTCTGATCTGACGGAGAATGATTCCGGGGCCAGAGGGGCACTGAGGCTGGGGCCACCCCTTTAGACCTGGACATGGAGGCCCGGGTTAGGCCCCAGCGCTCACAGGATGTCTGTGCAGCGGCATCTGCACCAGCTGCCGGCCCCTGGTGACCCCTCCCCCCTCACCGCAGTGACCCCGGGGCGCCCACCCCGCCCTCCTGCTGCTCCCTCCTGGTTTTGCTCCTTGCTTCCTCCCTGGCTGCCCGCCCGCTCTGAGACTCATGACTCGTCTGACATTTCTCGGGCGGCTTCTCTGTGCCAGGCAGACACACCGAGGCTCTTTTCCCATCATATCTCGGAGGGCTTTTGGCACCGGTGCTGCCGGTGGCTGGTGCCTCCAAACACAGTGTGCGATCCGTCTCAACGGCCAGCAGCCCTCACGCCAAGGCCAGCCATCGAAAGCACGTGGAACGTTGGCCACAGGCCCCTAAGGACACTCAGACTTCCTCTCCTCCTCTTTGTGGGTGGCGATGGCGGTCCAGAGCTGGAGAGTGAGAGACTTCGGAAGAATGGGACCCCTGCAGGCCGTGCTGGGGTTCTGGGGTGAAGGTGTGTCCAGCACAGCTGACTGCTCCTGTCAGTTCCCGAGTTGGTCACTGAGACTGTGGCCGAGAGTCCTGCCCATCGGGGCATGGGAGGGCGTGAGTGCCTGTGTCTTCATCTGTGGCTTAGAGCAGCTGCTCAGTGCACTTCTTCCAGGTAAAGGCCACGACTCAGTTTCTACTGGTTCTTTTGTGAACTGACTGGAGCAAGTTCAAAAGACTATAACTAGCTTAATGTCTGTGATACCCATGTCTTACTATTGTCTTTAACGACACAGGGAGCATCGTTCCTGCCCACGGGCTATCAGCGATCTGGGGAGGCTGGTGCTTAGGACGGGGAGCGGGTGAGGGCATGCATGCTGGCGGCCCTGAGCGGGTGACCCTGACCCTAACGCAGTGCTGTGGCCTGTCTCCAGAGCTGGCTGCACCTGCCGAAGCGGCCGCAGAGTATATGTCGGGGTCTCGAGCAAATCTTTCAGAAAGAGCTTCCGTGTTAAACTCTACTTCCAACCTCCAGTCAGGGCCACAAGTAGGGCCAGTGCCCAGAGTTTGCCCCGGGACACAAAAGCATCTTGAGGGGAAAAAATAAGATAACGCAAAACTTCCAGCCCCTCGCTCTTCCGCAAACCTGGCTGCAGCCTCCAGCCCCGCTTCTCAGGACGCCTCCAGAATCCCAGTGCCCACGAGCCCCTAGAGAGGAACTGTACTCGGTGAGCGCTCAAGGGAGCTCAGGGGCGTGTGGGGCCTGGCCCTGCGTGGGGCCCCTTCCTGAGCGGGTGGGCAGTGCAGGCCTCCTGCTAGGGGCAAGGGACGCCTGCCGGCCACGGGGGCTACCTACACTTGCATTTCTGGGGTGTAGCTGCACTCATCTTTCAAACGCCACCTCTCATACCTGGTATTTTCAGCACTCACGCTGCCTGCGGTCCCGGTTCTACTTTGCTGAAATGAGTGGGATTGGAGGAAAAAGCAGTTTTCTGAAACTCGGGGACGCAGCCAGTCTTTGTCATCCAAGAATGTCCCCGAATCACTGGGGCCCACCTTACAGCCACCCCGACATCAGGCAGGCCTTGCTGCCTCAGGGGCACGGGGCCGTCACCTGGAGCGCGTGTACCCAGCTTCTCAAGCCCCTGCGCGGGCTGGGCCGGGTGACCTGTCTGGCCTCACCCCTACTCTCTTGCCTCCTGCACCCCTGCAACAGCCGGCGGCTGGTTTCCCTGCAGGATGTGCCTTCTCACGTGCCCCAGCTAGTGCCTGCCCCTCTCAGAACAAACCCAGAGTTCTCAGGGCACCCTCGGAGGTTCTGGGGGCCCATTTCTCCTGCCAGGGAAAGCGCCTCTGAGTCGGCTCCTGGCTTATTCTCCACACGGCCCGTCCCTCCCTGTGAGTCATCCGTTCCAGGGCTAGGCTCAGGCACACTGGGGTCACTTGTGAAATGTGTGAATATTAAATATCCCATTTCAGGGACTGCCAAAGTAAGCAGACTCTGGATTCCATGTGATCTCCCCTCCCCCAACAGCCCTGAGGGTTGCATCTGCCCCCAGGTGCTGCGTTTTCGTCCCCGCGTTTGTGAAGTCTGGTGATAGTTCAGTGCAAAAACTTATTTACCAATAAAATAAAATCTCGCCAGGCTGGGCGCAGAGGCACACGCCTGTGATCCCAGCAGTTTTGGAGGCCAGGATGGGCAGATCACCTGAGGTCAGGAGTTTGAGACCCGCTTGGCCAACGTGGTGAAATCCCGTCTCTACTAAAAGTACAAACATTAGCCAGGCGTGGTGGCAGGTGGCTGCAATCCCAGCTACTCAGGAGGCTGAGGCCGGAGAGTCGCTTGAACCTGGGAGCCGTGGCCCCTGGCAGGGAGGGGCAGCCCCTCCTGCACTTCCCCACCGCCCAAGCTCCGTCCCTTTGCAGTGGGCGGCTTCCGTAGCAGCAGTATTGCAAAGGATGCCTCCATCATCGTCTTCAAAACCGTCAAAGGTAAAGGCTTGATGGGTCTCTGGCATGACGGAAAACGCAGACCCTAGAGGAATTTGTCGAGTTGCTTCAGAGCTAGGGCCATGCGTGTGTTTGTGATCCCCTGGAGAACCGTAGGCTGTTTGGTGTTGCCTCTGAGGTCTCTTATTTCGTTCTGGGATCTGCGTGCAGCGTGTGTAGGTTTGGTACACAGGTAAACGTGCGCCATCCGCCCACCACCTGGTATGAAGCCCCACGTGCATTCCACCTCTCTCCTGCTCCTCTGGCTGCCCCACGACACCCCTGCCGTCGCCGTGTGTGGGTTCCCTCCCTGTGTCCACGCGTTCTCGTTGTTCAGCAACCACTTATAGGTAGGCGAGGCCGTGCGGTGTTGGCTTTTTGTTCACGTGTTAGTTGGCTGAGGAGGATGGCGTCCGGCTTCGTCTGTGTCCCTGTGAAGGACGTGGTTCTGGAGGGTCTTCATCCGAGCCGTCTTCGCATCTGTCCTCTGCTCCAGCTTGTTTCTCACCTTTAACTCGAAGGCACTGGGTCGACTGTCCTGCGGAATGTTCCGCTTTCTGGATCTACCTCCTGGTCAGGTATGCAGCGTATTTTTTAGCGGGTCAGGTACGCAGCGTATTTTTTAGCGGGTCGTTCTCTCCCAGCCCTCAGGCTCTGTGGGAGAAGGACGACCCCAGCTTGGCGGATGGGGTGGTGACTCCAGCGGCCTCGGACGGGCAGAGGGGCCCCCTCCCTGCTGCTCCTGCCGTCCCTCGCGCGGCTCCGAGCCGAGACCGGCGCAGAGCCCTGGGGCCCACGTCCCTGCTGCGGGGCGGAGAGTCACGATCAGAGCCGCTCGTGGCGCCGCGTGGCCGTGTCCGCACCGGGCTAGCCCCGGGGGCCGGGCCAGGCCTCTCCTCTCAGCTGGACGGCAGCGCGGAGGCCGGATCAGACGCAGGTGCGGCCCAGGTGCTTCCCGGGCGCCCCACGTGCGGCTGCTTCAGGGCCGATCCCGAGACCGACCCGCGAGCAAACGCTTCGGCGACAGCTTTCATTTCCTTCCTCCGCGCTGACGAGGCCTGCGCAGATCAGCTCTTTCCTCAGGGCTTGCAAGCTGCTGATGTTCTCATTCTCCAGTCTTTCTATGTTAGCTGGAATTCCTCTTTAAAAAGAATATTCCCTTCAATGAGGATTGTTCACAAAGAAAGTTTTTGTTTTTGAGACAGTGTCTGCAGCCAGGCTGGAGGGCCCAGGTGTGATCGCAGCTCCCTGCAACCTCTTCCTCCCGGGTTCAAGCCATTCTCCCGCCTCCGCCTCCTGAGTAGCTGGGATGACAGGTGTACGCCACCACGCCCGGCTAATTTTTGCATTTTTAGTAGACGTGGGGTTTCACCGTATTGGTCAGGCTGGTCTCAAACTCCTGACCTTGGGATCCGCCTGCCTCAGCCTTCCAAACTGCTGGGATTACCGGCGCGAGCCACTATGCCTGGCTTACCAAGTTTTAACGTTTTTCCTTTTAATTGCCAATTTTCTGAGTATACCAAATTACCAACTTACCTCCAATGGTAACAAAAGTTCAACTTATCGTTAAAAAACAAACTAATTTGTGCTTTCTGTGTCTTTCTTCCTTGGCTCCTTTTTTTTTAACATGGATTCTCACTCTGTCACCAGGCTGCAGTGCAATGGTGCGATTTTGGCTCACGGCAACCTCGGCCTCCTGGGTTCAAGCAATTCTTGTGCCGCAGCCTCCCGAGTAGCTGGGGTTACAGGCGCACACCACCACACCTGCTTACGTTTTGTATTTTTAATAGAGATGGGTTTTGCCATGTTGGCCAGGCTGGTCTGGAACTCCTGACCTCAAGTGCTCCACCCACCTTGGCCTCCCAAAGTGCTGGAATTACAGGCAGGAGCCACCATTTCCAGCCCTTTGGCTACTTCTAAGATTTTGTTTTTTTATTATGAGTTTTGAGTATTTTCATTATAATATGTCCTGGTATGATTTTATTTGTATTTATCATTGAGGGTTCATAGAGCTTTTGGGTCCTAGGTTTATATGCATTTTTTGAGTTTAGAAAATTGCACCATTAGATTTCTTCCTGCCCCATCCCCACACTGGGCTTCCAATCACATACATTTAGATCATGTGACCTGCCCTTTGGTATGTGAGGCCGCTGCTCGCCTTTCCAGTTTTTTCTCTCTGTGCTTCATTTTGGTTCTTTTGCTGTGCCTTCGAGTTCATTGATCTTTTCTTCATCGATGTCTAATTAGCTGTTAATACCATTTAATAGAATTTTTGTTTTAGCTATTGTAATTTTCATCTCTGGAACTTTCATTTAGTTCTTTTTCTGTCTTTTTTCTTTTTTTTTTTTTTAAAGATGGGGTTTCATCATATTGGTCAGGCTGGTCTCAAGCTCCTGACCTCAGGTGACCCGCCCACCTCAGCCTCCCAAAGCGCTGCGATTACAGGCATGAGCCAGCATGCCTGACTCTTTTTTCTGTCCTTCATATCCTGCATTTCTCTCTTCATTATATTCTTGAGCTATGGAAGAAATTTATAATAGCTATTTTAGATCTTTGTGTGATAACTCCATAATCTGTGTCACTTCTAGGCCTGTTTCTAACGACTGATTACGTTCACAACTTCTTGGTTTGTTGTGTGTCTAACAATTTTGATTTAGATGCCAGCCAATGTGAATTTTAGATTTTCAAACTCTAGATTTTCTTGTATTTCTTTAAAAAGTATTAAAGTGATTTTCAGTCTGGCGTGATCCTTTCAAGTCTTGTTTTTAAGCTGTCTCAAGGCAGATCTGAGTCTTTCCCATAGAACTAGTTTAGGCTCACTACCGAGGCAGTTTACTGGCAGCCAACAGACTCAACACAGCCTTCTCTCTCCTGGCCATGGAGAACATAAACCATTCCTCACCTGTGGGCTCTGGATGTTGCTTCCCTTGTAGCTCCCCAGTGCTTTTTCTTTCCCTGGAATTTGCTGTTTGCAAACTAAGGAGTTTTGCCTTGGTCATGAGCAAATGGTTTCCAGCTGAAGACTCGGAACCCTTACGAACATTTCTGAGCTCTTTGCCTGAGTGATTTTCTCCTCTCCGGTCCACTGCGTGGCTCGTTCTGGCTGCCTCTGCTCAGCGAAACCACTGGCACTGATTTCCCCACCTTTGCCAAGATCACAGTCAGCCCTCAGGAGCCCATCGAGGCTGCTTGGAGGACTGACATCTCCAGTGCTTCCCAATTCCTAAGGATGACAGGCCTGTACCGTCTGTTGCCCAGCGCCTGTAAACAGTGTTATGTACGGGGGTTATTTTGCAGATAGGTTGTTAAATACATGTTGCTTAATTTTCTAGCTGTTTTACTTAGAAGTAGAAGCCTCGATTTTATGTTTAATGAGGTTTTTCTTAATTATAAAAATGTGTTCATTTTAGAACAACTGGAAATCACATATAGACATGAAAGAAAAGAAAATAAAAATCATACACAACACAAAAAGTAACCACTAACCTTTTGGTGTATATCTTTCTGGTAGAGTCCCTGTGAGTATATGTGTATGGGTGTGAATGTGTGTATATACATACTCTGCTTTTTTTTATTTTAAAAATTCTTTTTGATACATTATATTTGTACCTATTTATGGGATACATGTAAAATTTTGTTACACTCATAAAACTTTCTGGTATGGTCCCTATGAGTATATGTGCATATATAATAATCAAGTCGGGATATTTAGAGTATCAGTCACTTAAGTATTTATCATTTCTAGATGTCGAATACATCTGAAGTCCTCTTCTCTAGCTATTTAAAATATACAATACATAAGGCCAGGTGTGGTGGCTCACACCTGCAATCCCAGTACTTTGGGAGGCGGAGCCGGGTGGATCACCTGAGGTCAGGAGTTCGAGACCAGCCTGACCAACATGGTGAAACCCCGTCTCTACTAAAATACAAAAATTAGCTGGGCACGGTGGTATGCACCTATAGTTCCAGCTACTAGGGAGGCTAAGGTAGGAGAATCACTTGAACTTGAGTGGCAGAGGTTGCAGTGAGCCAAGATCATGTCACTGCACTCCAGCCTGGGCAACAGAGCAAGACTCTGTCTCAAAAAAAAAAAAAATACAGTACATAATTGTTACCTATGGTCTCCCTACTCTGCTATTGAACATTAGACCATATGTTTTTTAATTGTGCATTTGTACTGTCTTCCTTCATATGATTAACTCTTTTAGTTTCCACATATGAGAACATATGATGTTTGCTGTTCTGTGCCTGGCTTACTTTACTTAATGACCTTCAGTTTCATCATGTTGCTGCAAATTACACGATTTTACTCTTTTGTATAGACAGTAGCTTTCCATTTGTGTGTTTGTGTTTGTGCGTATCACGTTTTCTTCATTCATCTGTTGATGAATGCTTAGACTGGTTCCGTGCCTTTGCTACCGTGAATAGTGATGCGGTAAACCTGGGAGTGCCATGTATTTCTTTGATATATTGATTTCTTTCCACGTTGGATAACTGCCCAGTAGTGGGATTGCTGGATCGTATGGTAGTTCTATTTTTAGGTGTTTTAGAAATCTCCATGCTGTTCTCTGTATTTCCTATACTAACTTACATTCCCATCAACAGTGTGCAAGAGTTCTCCTTTCTCCATATACTCACTAACATAGGCTATTGTCATTGTTTTTTCTCTTTTTTCTTTTTTGAGATGGAGTCTCACTCTTGACAGCCAGGCTGGAGTACAGTGGCGTAATCTCAGCTCACTGCAACCTCCACCTCCCAGGTTCAGGCGATTCTCCTGCCTCAGCCTCCCAAGTAGCTGGGATTACAGGTGCACACCACCACGCCTGACTAATTTTTGTGTTTTAGTAGAGATGGGGTTTCACTATGTTGGCCAGGCTGGTCTCGAACTCCTGACCTCAGGTGATTCGCCCGCCTCAGCCTCCCAAAGGGCTGGGATTACAGGTGTGAGCCACTGCGGCTGGCCATTTTTTTCTTTTTAGTAATAGTCATTATAAGTGAGGTAAGATGATATCTTATTGTGGGTTTGATCTACATTTGCCTGGTAGTAAGTGATGTGGAACATTTTTTCATATATGTGTTGGTCATTTGTATGTCTTCTTTTGAGAAATGTCTGTTCTCCTTTGAGCTTTATTTTTTTAAAAATGGGATTACTTGTGCTTTTACTGTTGAGTTGTTTGAGTTCCTTCCTTGTATATTCTGGATGTTAGTCCCCTGTTGGATGAGTAATTTGCTAATATTTTCTCCCATTCAACAGATTGTCTCTTCACTCTGTTGATTGTTTCCTTTGCTGTGCAGAAGGTTTTTATTTAATATAGTCCTATTTGTCTATTTTTGTTTTTGTTGCCTGTACTTTTAAGGTCTTCACCATAAAATCTGTGCCTAGATCAATGTCCCAAAGTATTTTCCCTATGTTTTCTTCTAGTAGTTTTATAGTTTCAGATCTTACGTTTAGGTCTTTAATTTATCTTGAGTTGATTTTCGTATATGGTGAGAGATAGGTCCAGTGTCATTCTTCATACGGTCATCCAGTTTTTCCTGGACCATTTATTGAAGACGGCATTCTTTCCCCAGTGTATCTTCTTGATGACATTGTCAAAGACCAGTTGGTTGTAAGTAGGTGCATTTATTTCTGGGTTCTCTATTCTGTTTCACTGGTCTACATATCTACTTTTATGCCAATACCATTCTGTTTTGGTTACTATATTCTTGTAATATATTTTGAAGTCAGGTAATGTGATGCCTCCAGCTTTGCTCCTTTTGCTAGGATTATCTTAGCAATTCTGGATCTTTTTTAGTTTCATATAAATTTTAGGATTGTTTTTTCTATTTCTGTGAAAAATGACATTGATATTTTGACAGGGATTATGTGGAATCTGTAGATCAGGGAATCCTGGTTATTTTAATGATATTCTTTCAATTCATGAGCATGGGATGGCTTTCCAATTTTTGTATCCTCTTCAATTTCTTTCATCAGTATTTAGTAGCTTTCCTTAGAGAGATCTTTTACCTCCTTGATTAAATGTATTCCTAGGTATTTTATTATTTTTTGTAGCTATCATAAATGGTATTGCCTTCTGGATTTCTTGTTTGGCTATATTGTTATTGGTGTATAGAAATGCTACTGATTTTTTATGTTGATTTTTGTATGCTACAACGTAACTTCATTTGTTCATCAGTTCTAAGAGTTTTTTGGTGGAGTCTCCTGGTTTTTCTAGATATGAGGTCATGTCTCCAGAAAGGGGCAATTTGATTTCCTCCTTTCCAGTTTGAATTTTTTTTTTTTTTTTTTTTTTTAGATGGAATCTCAGTCTATTGCCCAGGCTGGAGTGCAGTGGCATGATCTCGGCTCATTGCAACCATGACCTCCTGGGTTCAAGTGATTCTCCTGCCTAAGCACCCTGTGTAGCTGGGATTTCAGGTGCATATCATCATGACTGGCTAATTTTTGTATTTTTAGTAGAGACGGGGTCTCACCATGCTGGCCAGGCTGGTCTCAAACTCCTGACCTCAAGTGACCCATCCACCTCGGCCTCCCAAAGTGTTGGGATTATAGGCATAAGCGACTGCACCCGGCCTCTCAGTTGGGATATCTTTTATTTCTTTCTCTTGCCTCATTGCTCTAGCTAGGAATTCCAGTACTATGTTGAATAGGAGTGATGAAAGTGGGCATCCTTGTCTTGTTCCAGTTCTGGAGGAAAGGCTTTCATTTTTTTCCATTCAGTATGGGGAAATATTAGCTGTAGGCTGGTCATATATGGCCTTTTAAATTTGAGATATGTTCCTTCTATGCCTAATTGTTAACAGTTTGTCTTTTTAAGGAATGTTGAATTTTATCAAATACTTTTTTTGCATCTGTTGAGATGATCATGTGTTTTTTATCTTTCATTCTTTTGATTTGATGCCTCACATTTTATTGACTTGTGTAGATTGAACCATCCTTGCATCCCTGGGTTAAATCCTACTTGATGATTGTGTATACTCTTTTTGAGGTACTGATGAATTCAGTTTGATAGTATTTAGTGGAGGATTTTTACATCTATGTTCATCAGGAATATTGGCCTATATATATATATATATATATACATATATATATATTTTTTTTAAATTGTGTCCTTGTCTGTTTTGTTACCGGGGTAATGCTAGCCTTGTAGAATAAGTTAGGGAGAATTCCCTCCTTTTCAATTTTTTGGAATCATTTGAGGTGTATTGGCATTAGTTCTTCTTTACACATTTGGTAGATCTGGCAGTGAATCCATCTGGGGTGGTCCTGGGCTTTTCATTGTTGGTAGACCTTTTATTACTGATTCAATCTCACTACTAATTATTGATCTGTTCAAGTTTTGTTTTTTTCCTGATTCAATCTTTGTAGGTTGTATGTGTCCAGGAATTTATTCATTTCTTCTAGATTTTTCAGTTTGTGCATACAGTTGTTCACAGTAGTCTCTGATCTTTTGTATATCTGTGGTATATAAGTTGTAATGTCTCCTTTTTTACTTCTGATTTTGTTTACTTCGGTCTTCTGTCTTTTTTTCGGTTAGTCTCACTAGTGGTATATCAATTATGTTTATCTTTTTGAAGAAACAACTTTTCATTTCATTTATCCTTAATATTATTTTGTCTCTATTTTGTGAAGTTCTGCTCTGATCTTTATTATTTTTCCTCCTGCTAATTTGGGGTTTGGAATGTTTTTGCCTTTCCAGTTGCTTGCAGTTCATTGTTAGGTTGTTTATTTGAACTCTTTCTACTTTTCTAATGTTGGAGTTTATTGCATTGAACTTCCCTGAGCACTGATTTTGCTGTATCCCACAGATTTGGGTAGGCTGTTTTTCCGTTTCCATTTGTTTCAATAAGTTATTTAAATGTTCATCTTAACTTCTTTATTGGCCCAGTGGTTGTTCAGGAGCATGTTGTTTAATTTATCTGTATTTTCACAGTTTCTAAACTTCTTCTTTGTATTTTAAATTTTATTCCATTTTGATCTGAGAAAATACTTGATACTATTTTAATTTTTTAAACAATTCATTGATACTTGTTTTGTAGCCTAACATATGGTCTGTCCTGAAAAATGTTCCATGTGCTGATGAGAAGAAAGAGTATTGTAGTTGTTGAATAAAATGTTCTGTAGACGTTTCTTAAGTCCCATTTGGTCACAAGTCCAGCTTAAATCCAATGCTTCTTTGTTGACTTTCTATCTAGAGGGTCTATCTAATGCTGACTAAGGTACTGAAGTCCCCCACTATTACTGTATTGAATTCTCTCTAGATCTAGTAATATTTGCTTTATAAATTTGGGTGCCCCAGTGTTGAGTGCTTATGTATTTAGCCTTATTATATCCTCTTGCTGGACTGATTTTTTTATTATTGTATAATGACCTTCTTTGTCCTTGTTTTACTGTTTTTGACTTAAAGTCTTCTGTTTTATCTGACATAAGTGTAGCTATTCCTGCTTCTTTTGGGTTTCTGTTTGCATAGAAAATCTTTTACATTCCTTTACTTTCAGTCTATCTGTTTAAAGTGCAGTCTAGGCTGGATGTGGTGGCTCACACCTGTAATCCCAGCACTTTGGGAGGCCGAGTTGGGTGGATCACAAGGTCAGGAGTTCGAGACCAGCCTGACTAACATGGTGAAAGCCCGTCTCTACTAAAAATTTTAAAAGTTAGCTGGGCGTGGTGGTGCATGCCTGTAATCCTAGCTACTTGGGAGGCTGAGACAGGGGAATTGCTTGAATCTGGGAGGTGCAGATTGTGGCAAGATCACGCCATTGCACTCTAGCCTGGGCAGCAAGAGCAAAACGTCGTCTCAAATAAAAAAGTGCAGTCTATATGTGCAATATCTGTAAAGTGCATTTCTTTTCTTTTCTTTTCTTTTTTTTGAGACAGAATCTCACTCTGTTGCCTAGGCTAGAATGCTATGGCTCAGTTTGGCTCACAACAGCCTCCACCTCCCGGGTTCAAGTGATTCTCTGGCTTCAGCCTCCTGAGTAGCTGAGACTACAGGCGCATGCCGCCACACTCAACTAACTTCTTGTATTTTTAGGAGAGACAGGGTTTTACCATGTTGGCCAGGCTGGTCTCCAACTCCTGACCTCGTGATCCACCCACCTCGGCCTCCCAAAGTGCTGGGATTACAGGAGTGAGTCACCGCGCCTGGCCAAAGTGCATTTCTTATAAATAGCATATAGTTGGATCATGCTTTTTATCCATTCAACCAGTCTATGACTTTTAAATGGAGAATTTAATCCATTTAGGCTGGTCCGAAGGTAGTGAGTTATCTCAATTGATTGTTCACAGTCAGTTACAGATTGAACTCCTTGTTGTACTCTTTCCCCCATTCTCAGTACCGCACTTGATTAGTCTTAAAAAAAAAAAAGAAAAAGAAAAAGAAAGAATTTAATCCATTTGTTATTGATATATGAGGTTTTATTCCTGTCATATTGTTGATTGTTTTATGGTTTGTATTCATTTTTTCCTTTCTTTTTATCTTAGGGGTTGTCATCGTTTGGTGGTTTTCTGTAGTGTTACCAATTGAGTTCTTTCTCTTCCTCATTTATGTGTTTGCTTTACTGGTAAGTCTTATATTTTCCTGTGTTTTTATGATGGTAAATGTCCTCTTTTCACTTCTAGGTAGGACTCCCTTGAGCATTTCTTGTAGGGCCATTCTAGTGGTGATGAATTCCCTCAGCTTTTGTTTTTCTAGGAAAGACTTTATTTTTCTTTTACTTACTGAGGATAATTTTGCTGGGTATACTATCCTTAGATAGCAGGGGTTTTTTTTCTTTTAGTACTTTGAATATGAATATAGAATCTTATTCTCTCCTGGCCTGTAAAGTTTCTACTGAGAAACCCAGTTAGTCTGCTGGGGGTTCCTTTGTAGGTGACTAGTTTCTATTCTCTTGTTCTTTTAGAGCTTTCACTTTGTCTTTGGACAATTTAGCTATAATGTGCCACAGAGAAGACCTTTATGCATTGTATCTGTTTGGGGATCTCTGAGCTTCCTGTATTTGGATGTCTAAACTCTTGCTAGGCTTGGGAAGTTCTCATTTTTTATTTCATTAAATAGGTTTTCTAAACCTTTTGTTCTCTCTTTGCCTCTGGGATACTGGTAAATATTTGGTCACTTTATATGTCCCATATGTCACCAAGTCTCTGCTCATTCTTTTAAAATATTTTTCTTTATTTTTGTCTACCTGGGTTATTTCAAAAGACTTGTCTTCAAGTTCTGAGATTCTATTGCTTTATCTAGTTAATTGTTGAAGCTTTCAAATGTGTTTTGTATTTCATTCAGTATGTTCTTCACTTTCATAATTTCTGTTAGGTTCTTTTTCATGATGTTATCTCTTTGGTAAATTTCTCATTCATATACTGGATTGTTTTTCTGATGTCTTTGCATTGTTTGTCAGTATTCTCTTGTATTTCACTGAGCCATTTAAAAAACTATATTTTAAATTCTTTCTCCAGGATTTTATAAATTTGTTTTTTATTGAGGTCTATTGCTGGAGAATTACTACGTTCCTTTGGAGGTGTCACATTTCTTCCTTTATTATGTTTCATGTTACCCTATGTTGATATCTGCAAATCTAGTGTAATAGTCACTTCTTCCAATTCTTTGAATTTGCTTTCAAAAATTCAAAGGGGAGGATTTTTTTCCTGAAAATGCATCTATGGTGCTGGTTGGGGAGGGCCCTTTGGCTTTGATTCTGGGTGCATGTGGTAGTTTAGTCTCCATATTTTCTCTTAGTTGTAAACAATGTCAGTGTTATCTGTGATTTCTTTGTGGCTTAGGGTGTGGTTATTAGTGAGGGCTGTGGTAAGGCTTTGCTGGGGGTGGGAATGCCAGGTGGCCCAGTCTTCAGGCCCAGTGGTGGCAGTGGGGGACTGAACATGCCTGTCATTGAGCCCCAAGCTGGCACATCCTGGCACTGGTGTTAGCAGGTCCAAATGGGCAATTTTGGGACTTCTAGGTAGTTTACTTGGATGCCAGTGGTTGTGGTAGTGGACAGCTGTGATTGGACCCAGGTGGTTCTTGGACCCCTGGTCAGCCAGCATGGCATGGGTGATGACAGTGGAAGAACAGCCCTCTGGGGTGCTGGTGGTGGCTGCAATGGGCTGGGGAGGCCAGCCTCTAGGCCCACAGGTGGTACCTGCAGATAGGTGCCAGCTGTGGTGGTAGCAGCAGGGTGGGCAGGCCCATTCTCAGGACCCCAGGAGAAGTATTCAGGTGCTGACAGTGATGGACTGGGATGGGCAATCACCTGGCACCCAGACTGCATGCTCTGGCATGGGGTGGGGGCATAGCCAGCCAGGCAGGCTTGTGCTCAGCTCCCCCGTGATGTGTGCGGGCACAGCTGTGATTGACCGGGACAGGGCAGTCGCCAGGCCCCCAGCGGAATACTTGAATGGGGGGCGGTGGTGACCGTGCTATGGCCTTCCACGGGGAGAGCAGGCCCATCTTCAGTGCCAGGCAAGCGGGTGCAGAATGAGCGTGACATGGACACCTCAGCCCCGGCAGCACCTGCACCTCAGCCCAGGTGGGGGCAGCCCGCTCTGCACTCATGCCTCAGCCCTGGCAGCATTTAGCTCCAGGACACTGCCTCGGTCAGCTGCGGGCAGGACTCCAGCACGACACCTTGCTGTAGCTGCTTAGGTCTCAGGAGGCATGTGGGATCTCGAGGCTCCCTCCCTCGGGCAGTGCCATCGCACAACCTCCCGGCAGCACCCACTGTTAGGTCAGGACCTGCGTGGTCAAGGGGCCCCTCATGGCTGAGACCACAACGGGCTGCTGAAGGTCCCCCCCCTTACCCTTTCCCTGCATTAGTGGGGAGGGGTCTGTCCCAGCCCCCACAGTCCTGGGGCAGCAGGTGGCCTTTCTCCCTCTCTTCCTTGCTTTAGGAGTTTCCTGACACTTTTCTGTTGAATTCCAGCATTTTCTCTTAGATGATCTACTCAAAATGTGATGATTTCCTATTTTGGTTCTTCTTAGTGAAGAAGGCAAGTAACTAGTGCCTCTCATTAGCCCTTTTGAAGCCCTCTCGAAGCCCTCTCCCCGTACGGTTTTTGTTTTAATAAAAATAAGATGATATTGCTCATACTATCTTGTTAGTTTCCACATCACTGGCTTTTCTTTTATCAGTTTCCACATCACTAAAGTCTGAGACCATCTCTCTCAGGTCTTCACTAATAAACCCTTTCATCTGCTGTCCTTCCCACTTCTGTCTTTCCTACCCTAATTCTTTTGCAAAGCTTCTCTGTAGAGTCAATTCCACTCCTAAACCCCGCCAGACATTGCCATGTACAAAAGGAAATAGAGGCCGTGGCCTGTGTGCTTGAGGAGTTTGGGATCTCACTGGGAGAAGACAGGAGCGCATGGCTGCCTGGAGGGCAGCAGCAATGTGCAGGCGGGCACCTGATGGGCGGGGATTAGCCGAAGATGCGTAGAATGGGTGCCAGAGTGGAGAGAGTCGTTTAAAAAATAAGGTAGAGTCACAGACCAAAAGAATTAACTCTGGACTCTCACCGATTTTATCTTTTAATAATTTTACAGCTATCGAAAGATTTGACTGATGTGCTGGACAGTTTCTCTCTCATTTTAGAAAGGATTGTTTGCCTGGCTTGAGCTGTAAAACCTGCCACTACCCTGTGACTAAGGTCAGCCACACATATTCACAATGCTGCTAACAGTGTGTTCACTCCAAAGGCGAAGTGGAAGATCACTCATCCTGGGTGCTGCAATGTTTTGGTAACACGCAGTTACTGGGACTCCCAGAGGGGTGAAAGGGAGAATTTTACTTGTGGGATAGTCGTCGCGAGGGGAAAGTTACTGTGATAAAAATCAACCTCCCTATTATGTGAGAGATGAAATAAGGTAAATGGCTAATATTGAGAAGTCTCCTCTTTCGAGGGGGGGCTACATTCTTTAATATGCCAATTACATTTCTGTATTTTTTATTACTCAGATGACTTCACAGTTTTATCCTATTCATCAGCAGATATTTATATGTACAAATTACAAACATTTAAATTTACAAACATGCCTGGGTCTGTTTCCGGGCTCTTTCTGTGCCCTTGGCCTCTCCTGAGCCAACACCACGCTGGTTGGTCTTAGAACTTTACACATCTAGATAGTGGGCAGGTCCCCACCATACTCTCCTTCAGGAGTGTCTTAGCTACTCTTGGTTCTTTGCCTTTCAACAGAGATTTTAGAATTCATCCGATTCCACAAAATCCCCTTTGTGATTCTGATCGAAATCACACTGGATCCATGCAGCAATCTGGGAGAACAGCATGTTTGTGATCTTCAGTCTTCCTGGCCATGAATGTGTTTGTTTTAGGGTATTCTTTAGTGGTCTTCAAAAAGTTTCAAAATTTTCTCTGTACTCACCTTGCAAATAATTTGTTAGATATATTCAGAGTTGCTAGAGGTACATCTGCATATTCTTTTTCAGTTTTTGCTGAATACCAAATGGCCAGGGGGCTGAAGAGAGGTTTGGCCAAAGCTGTGACCCATGCTGAATATCAGAAAACTAAATAAATGTCTGAAACGCAAGAATTAATATTAACATGCATTAGAATTTTTATGTATTATTTTATTTATTTATTTTTGAGACGGAGTCTCACTCTGTCCCAGGCTGGAGTGCAATTGCTCGCTCTTGGCTCACTGCAGCCTCCGCCTCCCGGGTTCAAGCAATTCTCCTGCCTCAACCTCCCAAGTAGCTGGGATGACAGGTGTGCAGCACCACACCTAGCTAACTTTTGTATTTTTAAGTAGAGACCAGGTTTTACCATGTTGGTCAGGCTGGTCTTGAACCCCTGACCTCGTGATCCACCCACCTCTGCCTCCCAAAGTGCCGGGATTACAGGCGTGAGCCACCACGCCCAGCTAGAATGATTATTTTATGCAAAATATTTCAATTTTGTTACTAAAATTTTAGTATCACCATTTTGCTTGATGTTATTGTGTAGGAACAGTCAATTCCCAGCAGGGACAGCTGCTTGTGCCCTTGCAGTTACCGAACTGCACATCTGTAACGCCTTTACTTTCAAATCAGGTATAAAAGGGAAAAGCAAGGTATTTTTGAGGCGTGCCTTCTTTTCTCTAAAACTTTCATCTTCCATTTTTAATGTATTTTCAAGTTGTTTGTATTTAGTTTTAAAGTCAGATTGTTGATCTGTCGTCCAGACTGCAGTGCAGTGGCAAGATGATAGCTCACTGCAGCCTTGAACTCTCAAGCTCGTGGGCTCAGGCAGTCCTCCACCGCAGCCTCCCGAGTAGCTAGAACTACAGGCACGCACCACCACACCCGGCTTATTATTATTATTATTATTATTGAGACAGGGTCAATATGTTGCCCAGGCTGGTTTTGAACCCCTGGCTTCAAATAATCCACTGACTTTGGCCTGCCAAAATGCGGGGATTATAGATATGAGCCCCATTCCCAGACTTACTTATCTATTTTTAATTGACAGATTATAATCGTGTATGTTTATGGGGTACAATGTGATGGTTTGATCTATGTATACATTGTAGGAAGAGTCAATCAAGCTAATTAACATACCCACCACCTCAGCAGTTCATCATTCTTTTTTACTGTGAGAATGTGTTGTTGTTTGTTTTTTTTCTTTTTTTGTGTGTGTGAGACCAAGTCTCCCTCTGTCTCCCAGGCTGGATTGCAGTGGCATGGTGTTGGCTCACTGCAGCCTCCGCCTCCCGGGTTCAGGCGATTCTCCTGCCTCGGCCTCCCGAGTAGCTGGAACTAGAGGCACCTGCCACCACACCTGGCTGATTTTTGTGTTTTTAGTAGAGACGGGATTTCACTATGTTGGCCAGGCTGGTCTCAAACTCCTGACCTCGTGATCTGTCTGCCTCAGCCTCCCAAAGTGTTGGGATTACAGGCGTGAGCCACCGTGCCCAGCCTACTGTAAGAACGTTAAAAACCTATTCTTTTAGCAATTTTGAAACATACATCATTATTAACTGTGGTCGCTGTGCAGTGCAGTGATCACTAAAGCTCTTTCTTCCTGCCTAACTGAAACGTCACACCCGTGATCAGCGTTTCCCTCTTCCCCATCTTTCTCCGTCCCCACTTCACCCCCCAGCCTCTGGAACCACCATGCCACTCTGTTTCTCTGTGGGATTGACTTTTTCAGATTCCATATATAAGTGAGATCATGTAGTATTTGTCTTTCTGTTCCTGGCTTATTCAAAGTAGCATAATGTCCTCCAGATCCATCTATGTTTTTGCGAATGACAGAATTTCCTTCTCTATTAAAGGCCTAAGTAGTATTCCATTGTGCACGTTCACCACATTTTCTTTATCCATTTATCTGTCAGTGGGTGCTGAGGTTGCTTCCATATTTTGGCTACTGTGAGCAGTGCTGTGGATGAATGTGGGAGTGCAGATGTCTCTGGCATGCTGATTTCAATTCCTGTGGCTCTACAGATGGTTCCTGACTTACAATGGTTTGACTTACAATCTTTCAACATTACGATGGTACAGAAGTGATACACATTGAGTATGCTCCTAGATGTACAATAGGGCTCTGTCCGAAAAATGCCATCACACATAGAGGGGTGACTGTATACCCAGAGGTGGGATTGCTGGATCATATGGTAGTTCTATTTTCAGTTTTTTGAGGAACCTCCTTTCTCTTCTCCACAGAGAGTTTACTAATTTACAGTTCCACCAACAGTGTATAAGAGTTCCCTTCCTACACATCTTCACCAACACTTGTTATCATTCATCTTTTTAAAATAATAGCCATTCAAATAAGTGTGAAGTGATACCCCATTGCAGTTTTAATTTTTATTTCCCTGATGATTAGAAATGTTGAGCATTTAAAAATATTCCGTTGGCCATTTGTATATCTTTTTGGGTTTTGTTTGTTTTTGAGACATAGTCTCACTCTGTCAGCCATGCTGGAGTGCAATGGTGTAATCTTGGCTCTCTACACTCTCCGCCTCCCGGGTTCAAGTGATTCTCCTGCCTCAGTCTCCCGAGTAGCTGGGATTACAGGCACCTGCCACCATGCGCAGCTAATTTTTGTATTTTTAGTAGAGATGGGATTTCACCATATTGGTCAGGCTGCTCTTGAATTCTTGAGCTCAAGTAATACATCTGCCTCAGCCTCCCAAAGTGCGGGGATGAGCCACTGCGCCTGGCCTGGTATGTCTTCTTTTGAGAAACGTCTGTTAATGTCCTTTGCTTGGTATTTGAGTTGTTTGAGTTCCTTATACTTAAAGTATACCTTTTGGGTATTAAGCCCTTATCAGACGTATGGTTTGCAAATATTTTATTCTCATTTGTAGGTTGTCCCTTCATTTTATTGTTTCCTTTATAAATGACATTTTAAACAAATTACATTTTCCATTCATTGTTAGTATATAGTATGCAATTGAATTTTGCATATTTGTTTTATACCTAGCAAATGACACTTTTTAAAATTTTTGACAATTTGTCTATGTATTTTGGAGAATCTTGATGAAACTACCATAACAGCTATAAATGACAATTTTGTCTTTTCCTTCACAGAATTATACTCTGTATGACTTTTTTTTTTTAATTTTATTTTTTATTGCATTTTAGGTTTTGGGGTACATGTGAAGAACATACAATATTGTTGCATAGGTACACACGTGGCAGTGTGATTTGCTGCCTTCCTCCCCATCACCTATATCTGGCATTTCTCCCCA
>CAUYQU010037987.1:0-16422 GCA_963574635.1 Cheracebus regulus | reverse complement strand
GTGAAACTCTCAGTCCTCAGCGCTTCCAATTGCTCCTTTTATTTGTGGGGATGGGACCAGCCGAGCCCAGCTAAAAGGGCACCCAGACCGATATACTCCGCACCAAGAAGTGCCGCACCGGGGTGCTGGCAAAACAGCTGCCAAAAGATTTGCACTGGTGACTCATGGGGCTCCTCCATCAGGAATCTCCCAGTCTGTGGGCAACAAAAATTCATCTGAAATTGCAGCATCCACTCGCTCTCTGCACTTTCACTGGGAGCTACAATCCTGAGCTGCTGCTAATTGGCCATCTTGGATCTCTCTCCATCTGGTGATGAAGTTTTTTCTGTTTTTTAGTTTTCCTTTGGCGGACGCCCCTTCTCCACAGAGCTGGACCTTCCCGGGTTCAGCTGTGCTTGCTGTGAAACTCTCAGTCCTCAGCACTTCCAATTGCTGTTCTTGTAGGGATGGGACCAGCCGAGCCCGACCAAAAGGGCACCCTGTCACGTATACTCTGCACCAAGAAGCACCACGCCGTGGCACCAACAAAACAGTTGCACCAGCCAAAAGAGTCGTGCTGGTGACCCGTGGGGCTCCTCTGCCAGGAATCTCCCAGTCTGTGGGCAACAAAAATTCATCTCAAAGTGCGGCGTCCACTTGCTCTCTGCACTTTCACTGGGAGCTACAATCCTGAGCTGCTGCTAATCGGCCATCTTGGATCTCTCCTAATGTAAAATCTTAAAAAAAAAAAAAAAAAGTTATTCTCATGGAAGTATAGAGTAGAATGATGCTTATCAGTGGCTGGAGATAGTAGGGAGCAGCGAATAAGGGGGAAAGATTGTTCCAGGGGTGCAAAGTTACAGTTAGGAGGCGTAAGTTCTGGTGCTACAGTGTGCAGTAGGGTAACTATGGTTAACAATATTGTATTGTATATTTTAAAAGAGCTAAAAGAATTTTGAATGTTCTCATACAAAGAGATGATAAATAAATGAGATAGACATGCAAAATGCCCTGATTTGGTCACTATAGAAGGTATACATATATCAACCAGGCAGAGGCTTATGCCTGTAATCAATATTTCAGGAGGCCAAGGTGGGTGGATCACCTGAGGTCAGGAATTCAAAAGCAGCCTGGTCAATATGGTGAAACCCCCTCTCTACTAAAAATACAAAAATTAGGCTTGGTGACAAGTGCTTGTAATCCCAGCTACTCTAGAGGCTGAGGCAGGAGAATCACTTGAACCTGAGAAGCAGAGATTGCAGTGAGCAGTGCCACTGCACTCCAGCCTGGGTGACTGAGCAAGACTCCATCTCAAAAAAAAAAAAAAAAAAGAATGTATACATGTATCAAAACATCACATTGTCCTCCATACATATGTACAATTATTATGTGTTAACTAAAAGCAAAATCTAAAAAAATAATTTCAAGCCTAAAGTATTGAGTTTAGTAAGCTCTAAGAGAAGAGTCTGTCTCAAGGTAGGGGAAATCCAGGTTTCCTGGTATGTGAAGCCAGGAAAGAAGCTGCAGGAAGAAACAGGGGGCTGGAGTGATATGGGAAATTTTCTCCTGGTTGGCGAGGTCCTATTTTTTCTTCTTCCAGCTATTTTGAAAAATATGATAGATTGTTATAAATTATAGTTACACTACTGTGAGAGGTTCTTAATATAATAGACTGTTATAGTATTATAATAGACTATTTTTCTGCTATGAAATGATATATTTTTTTTGAGATGGAGTTTCACTCTTGTTGCCCAGGCTGGAGTGCAATGGCATGATCTCGGCTCACTGCAAGCTCCACCTCCCAGACTCAAGCAATTCTCCTGCCTCAGCCTCCCGAGTAGCTGGGAATACAGGCACCCATCACCAGGCCTGGCTAATTTTTTGTATTTTTAGTAGAAATGGAGTTTCCCTATGTTGGCCAAGCTGGTCTCGAACTCCTGATCTCAGGTGATCTGCCTGCCTGAGCCTCCCAAAGTGCTGGGATTACAGGTGTAAGTCACCACGCCCAGGCTGATCTTTTTTTTTTTTTTTTTTTTTTTTAAGAGAGAGGGTCTCACTCTGTCATCCCACTGGAGTGCAATGATCACTGCAGCTTCAAACTCCTGGCTTCAAGTTATTATCCTGCCTTGGCTTCCCAAAGCACTGGGATTATAGATATGAGCCACCTATTCCTGGCCTGGAGTTCTTTAAAATATGCTTGTAGTTGAAAACAAAAATTATAACATCTTCTGAGGTATTCAATGTATGTAGAGTAATAAATAAGACAACTGCAACACAAAGGATTGAGGCTAAAGGGACTAATATTGTGGGAATGTTTCTATATTCTACTTGAAGTGACAAAAGTATTTATTCCAACTACACTATGAAAAGTTAAATTTGTATATTCTAATTTCTAGGGCAACCAAAAACATACAAAGAGGTATAGCAGAAATGCAATCGATTAAATGAGATACAAAAAATTTCCAAAAGAAGGCAGAAAAGGAAAAGGAGAGGAAGAAAAAAAAGTTTGGGGAGCAGAAGAAAACAAATGATGAAATGGTAGACTTCAAACATATCAATAATTACATTAAATATAATTGGACTAAACAAACTAATTACAAAGTTTGTCAAAATGGAGAAAAAACATGAACCAAATATATGCTGTCAACAAGAAATTCACTTCAAATATAAAAACATAAGTATATTAAAAGTAAAAGCATGAACTCTGGGATTTCAGCTCAGAGGTAAACAAGAGGCAGCCTTCTTCTGTCATGTCACATCTGATTTCACCTAACACCAGATGCCTCTTCCATGCCATCCAGGTTTAAGCACACCAAGATCAAAGATGTATACCTGAGGTACACTGGTGGGTAAGTCAGTGTCATCCCTGCCTTGACCCCTAAAATCAACTCCCTGGATCTGTCTTCAAATAAATGTTGGTGATGACATTGCCAAGAAAGCTAGTGACTAGAAGACTCTACGGATTACAGTGAAATGAACCATTCAGGACATGCAAGCCCAGATTGAGGTGGCACATTCTGCCTCTGCACTATTATCAAAGTTCTCCAAGAATCACTCCGAGACACAAAGCAGCAAAACAAAAATAGTAAACAGAGTGAAAATATCATTTTTGTTGCAATTGTCAGCATTTCTCAATGCAGCACTGATATTTAGCTAGAGAACCCTCCGGAACCCTTAAAGAGCTCCTGGAGACTGTCCACTTGATGGATTGCACTACTGATGGCCACCACACTCGGGACATCATAGATGACATCAACAATAGCATAGTGGAATGTCCAGCTACTTAAGAACTACAAAGGAAAAGATTTAAATTAAGGATCATTTGACAACCAAAAACATAGCAAAAGGATGAAACAAGATACACCAAGGTAACATTGACCAAAAGAAAGCTGGAGTAGCTATATGAATATCAAAAAAACTATCCAGAGCAAAGAAGAGAGAGAAAGAGGAAGATTACACATACGATAAAAGGGTCAGTTCACCAAGAAGACATAACAATTCTAAATGCATGTAACCTAATAACAAAGCTTCAAAACACATGAACCAAAACCTGACAGAACTAAAAGGAGAAATAGACAAAACCACAATTATAGTTGGAAACTTCAATGCTTCTCTCTCTTTAATTAACCGATAGAGCAAACAGAAAATTCAGGTGTATTAGCATTTTGGACTGGATCATTATGGCGAGGGTTGTGGGATAAGGTTGTTCTGTGTATTGTAGGATGCTTAGCAGCATCCCTGGCTTCTACCAGATGGCAGCAGCATTCCCTCCATTGAGAACCACTGCTATCAAAAAATAGAATATCATCAATTAACTGAATCTAACTGACATTTATAGAATAATTTACCCAATAACAGGAGAATAAACATTGATTTTTAGTGCACATTGAACACATACCAAGATAGATATCCTGAGTTATAAAACAAACCTGAAAAAAAATGAGATAATACAAAAAACTGTTCCCTGACTATAATGGAATTAGACCAAAATTCAATGACAGAATAGCAGCAGGAAAGTCTCTAAACAGAAGTTAAACAACATTCTTTGAAATAATTCATATATCAAAAAGAAAGTCTCAAGAAAAATGAGAAAATATTTTGAACTGAACAAAAATGAAAATACGAGATATCAAATTTGGGGAGTGCAGCTTAAGTAGTAATGAGAGAAAATTTTGCAGCATTAAATGTGTATATTATAAAAGAAGAAAGGTTTCAAACAAATAACATTTTACCCAGAAATAAGAAAAGCAAAATAAACCCAAAGCAAACAGAAGGAAAGAGATAACAAACAGCAGAATTCAATATAATTAAAAACAGAAAAACAATGAAGCAAATCAATGAAGGCAAAAACTGGATCTTTAAAAAGATTAGTAAATTTAGCTGGGCAGAGTGGCTCACACCTGTAATACCAGCACCTTGGGAGGCCAAGGCAGGAGGATCACTTGAGCCTAGGAGTTCTAGACCAGCCTGGGAACCATGGTGATACCCCATTTCTACAAAAAAATTTAAAAATTACTCAGGCATAGTGGCACATACCTGTAGTCCCAGCTACTCAAGAGGCTGAAATAAGAGACTCACTCAAGCCAGTTGAGGCTGCAGTGAGCTATGACAGAGCCACTGCACTTCAGCCTTGGTGGCAGAGCAAGTGGGATAGTATGTTTAGCTCACTTACATTTAAATTTAAAAACTGGGCCGGGAGCAGTGGCTCACACCTTTAATCCCAGCACTTTGGGTGGCCAAGGCAGGTGCATCATCTGAGGCCAGGAGTTCGAGATCGGCATGGCCAACATGGTGAAACCCTTTCTCTACTAAAAAAAAAAACCTACAAAAATTAGCTGGGCCTGGTGGTGCACACCTGTAATCCCAGCTACTCAGGAGGTTGAGGCAGGAGAATCAATTGAGCCCAGGAGGCAGAGGTTGCAGTAAGCTGAGATCGTGCCACTGTACTCCAGCCTAGGCAACAAGAATGAAACTCCATCTCAAAAAAAAAAAAGTTAAAAATTATTAACTGTGATACACCTCTGGAAAGACTGACAAAGAGAAAAGACAGAACACACAAATTACTAATATCATGAATGAAAGGGGAGCTAACACTACAAAGCAGGAAGATATTAAAAGGATAATAAAAGACTACTACAAACAACTCTATGTATGTAAATTAGATTACATGGTAATCTAATAAAAGACAGAACACACAAATTACTAATATGAATGAAAGAGGAGCTAACACTACAAAGCATGAAGATATTAAAAGGGTAATAAAAGACTACCACAAACAATTCTATGTACATAAATTAGTAGATTATATGGGCCAATTTTTCAAAACCCATAAACTAGCAAAACTTACTGAAGATGAAATAATAATCTGAACGATAATCCTAATAACTATTAAGGGAATTGAATTTGTGGTAAAAATCTTCCCCCAAAAATGAATATTGAAACTAGACAGCTTCACTGTTGGAACAAATATTTTTTAAAAAATTATACACAATCTCTTCTAGAAAATAGAAGAGATAAACAGCTCCCAATTTATTCTATGAGGACAGCATGACTCTCACACCAAAACCAAAGATAGTACAAGACAAGAAAAATACAGGCCAATATACCTCATGAATATAGGTACAAAACTTTTCAACAAAATACTAGAAAATCAAATCCACCAATAGACAAAAAGAATAGTACACCATGGGCTTTGTCCTAGGAGTAAAATTGATGAAGAAAAAACATTTAATAAAATTTATGTCCATTCACAATAAAATATCTCAGCAAAGTTGGAAAAAAAGGAAACTTAACTTGATAAAGGGCAACTTAAAAATAAAATAAAACTTGGCCAAGCATAACAGCTTGTATCTGTAACTCCAGCACTTTGGGAGGCAGAGGTGGGAGGATCACTTGAGGCCAGGAGTTTGAAACCAGTCTGAGCAACATAGTGAGACCACATCTCTACAAAAAAATTAAAAATTAGCATTATGTTATACTTAATGGTAAAAAACAAAATGCTTTCCTCCTAATATCTGAAACAAAATAATCTCACCACTCTTCCTTAGAAGTGTACTAGCCAGTGAAATAAAGCAAGAGAAATTAATAAGAGGCACACAGATTGGAAAGGAAGAAATAAAACTATCCTTATTTGTAGAGAACATAATTGATTGCATTAAAATAAAAACCAAGAGATCTATTTTTAAATACCTTGAACCAATTTAATATGTAGGTTTAGTATCATGAATAAAATGATGTGCGCAAATTAATCAATCATATTTCTATTTACCAGCAATGAGTAATTAGAAATCAAAATGTTTTTTACAATACCATTTATAATAGTTCCCAAAAATAAAAAATCTTGGTATAAATCTAGCAAAATACAAGATCTATATCATGAAAATTACAAGATGCTTATGAAATATCTTAAAAGCCTAAGTAATTAAAGAATACCAAGTTCACTAATTGGACATTGAACATAATAATGCTGTCAAATCCATAAAAAGTTTATCTAAGAGTTAATTTTCAATTCTAACCTCTGGCAGGAATTTTTGTAATAAACAAGATTAGTCCAAAATATTTATAGAAAGGCAGAATAACTAGAATAACCAAAACAATTGATTTTTGTTTGTTTGTTTCTTTGAGACGGAATCTCGCTCTGTCACTCAGGCTGAAGTGCCGAGGAGCAATCTCAGCTCACCGCAACCTCTGCCTCCCAGGTTCAAGCAGTTCTCCTGCCTCAGCCTCTTGAGTAACTGGGATTACAGGCGCCCACCAGAACGCCTGGCTAATTTTTTTGTATTTTTAGTAGAGATGAAGTTTCACCGTGTTGGTCAGGCAGGTCTTGAACTCCTGACCTCATGAGCCATCTACCTCAGCCTCCCAAAGTGCTGGGATTACAGGCATGAGCCACCACACCTGGTCACAATTGTTTTCAAAAAGTAAATAGTATTGAAAGAATTTTTCATCAACATCCCGTGAAAAAAAAAAAAAAATGAAAGAATCATACTACCCAATTTTAAGACTTACTATAAAGCTATAGTATTTTATACAGCACTGTAATGACAATGGGATAGACATATAGATTAATGAAAGAGATGAGAGAGCAAAAAAATAGACCCACAAAAGATAGCCAATTGATTTTTTACAATAGCGCAAATGCAATTCAATAGAGAAAGATGGTCTTTTAAAAATGATGTTGAATAATGAGCTTTGACCTAAACCCCATATCTTACATAAATATAGACTACACATCTAAAAGTGAAATATGAAACTGTAAAATGTTTAGAATAAATCATGGGAAAAAATATTTCATGTCCTAGGGTTAGGCATAGTTCATACACTTGGCACCAAAAGCACAATCTATAAAAGATAAGATTAATACATTGGGGTTCATTAAACTTTAAGATTTTTGCTTTGCTAAAGACACTGTTAAGAAAAAATAAAAAGATAAGCTATAAACTTGGAGAAAATATTTGCAAATGTACCTGACAGCAGATTTGTATTCAGAATACATAAATAACTCTCATAATTTGATAATAATTTTAAAAAAAAAAAAAACAATTAAAAAGTGGGCAAAAATCTTGGATGGATACCTCATCAAAGAGTATGAATAGATAGCAAATAAGCACATTAAAGGATGTTCAAAATCATTAGTCATTACGGTCTTGGAGATCACATAATTAATTTAATCAGCCTTTGTGTGAATGAATCTATTAGATTCTCTCCCAAGAGCTCATTTTCACAGGGAAAGAAATGGAGCATAAGTAAATGGAAGAAACAAATTTTTTTAAAAAAGGAAGGGTGGGCAGGGCCAAGATGGCTGACTAGCAGTGGTCAGAGGCTCCCACTGAGAAGAATCAAAACAACATGAGAATCCTACACTGGCAACCGAGGTATTCCTGTTCTATTATCAGGACTGACTAGGTGGTTGGCACGACCCACCTAGAATGAAAAGCAAGGTGGTGCATTGGCCCACCTGAGAGCCACACAGAGCAAGGGGAGTCCTCACCCCCAGGCAAGGGAGGCGGTGACTGAGCATGCTTCTTAGCCTGGAAAATGTGCTTATTCCACAGATCTGTGCAACCCTCAAATCAGAAGATCCCACTTGAAAGCCCATGCCAACAGCACCTTGGGTTCCAACCACAGAGCCACACAGATTCTCAACAACCATTTGGCTGGAATCTGCCTAAGACTACCAAGTTCCCTGGGAGAAGGTTGGCAGACATCACTGCAGCTCCTAGCTGCCTAAGACACTGAATTCCCAGGGCTGGGAGAAAGGGTGGCAGCCATCAATATAGCTCCAGTGATTTTTCTCTGCTGGAGTCAGGGAGACTGAACGGCTTGGTCCCAAGAGGTATTCCCCACAGCACAGCACACTGATTGTTGCAGAATCATGGCCAGACTGCCTCTTAAGGCTGGACCCTGACACGTTCCTCCTCACTGGGTGGGGCCTCCCTGCAGGAACTCCAGCAACTCTAGCCAGGGTCTTAGGAACAGAGCTCTGATCTCCCTGGGCCTGAGCTTCTAGAAGGAGGGGTGGCCATGGTCTTTGTGGATGAGCAGACTTTGTTTTCCTCCTGTTAGCTCTTAGTGGGTTTCCCCACTAATGCAGTACAACCCCTCCACCAAGGGACAGCAAAAGTAGTTTGTTAAGTGTGTCCTGGTTCCTATGCCCCTCAATTGGGTGAGACCCCCACAAAAGAGGTTTCCAGACACCCTATAAAGAAGCATTCCCACTGGTATCAGGTTGGTTCCCTTTGAGGTCAGAGATTCCAGAGAAAGGGCAAATATCCATCTTTGCTGTTCTCTAGACTCCTTGGTTGACAGCTCCAGGTGTGGGAGTCACCCAGATGAATAGGGTCTGAAGTGAACCCCTGGCAAACTGCAGCAGCCCTACAGAAGAAGGATCTGACTATTGAAAGAAAAACAAAAAAGCAGAAAGCAACAACAACAGCATCAACAAAAAGCATCCCTACAAAAACTTCATCCAAAAATAAGAAGCCTCAAACGTTGAAACTAGACAAACTCATGAAGATGAGAAAGAATCAATGAAAAAACACTGAAAACTCAAAAGGCCAGAGTGCCTCTTCTCCTCCATATGATTGCAACACCTCTCCAGTAAGGGCAGAGAACTGGATGGAGGATGAGATGGATGAATTGACAGAAGTAGACTTCAGAAGATGAGTAATAACAAACATCACTGAGGTAAAGAAGCATGTTTTAACCCAATGCAAAGAAGCTAAAACCCATGATAATAGGTTACAGGGAGTGCTAACTAGAATAGCCAGTTCAGAGAAGAACATAAATGACCTGATGGAGCTAAAAAACATAGCAAAAGAACTTTGTGAAGCATACACAAATATCAATAGCCAAATCCATCAAGTGGAAGAAAGAATGTCAGATATTGAAGACTATCTTGCTGAATTAAGGCAGGCAGACAAGATTAGGGAAAAAAGAATAGAAAGAAATGAATAAAACCTCCGAGAACTGTGGGACTATTTAAAAAGACTGAACCTATGACTGATTGGAGTACCTGAAAGAGATGGGGAGAGTGAAACCAAGTTGGAAAACACCCTTCATGATATCATCCAGAAAAACGTCCCCAACCTAGCAAGGCAGGCCAATATTCAAATTCAGGAAATACAGAGAACCCCAGTAAGATACTCCATGAGAAGATCAACCCCAAGATACATAATCATCAGATTCTCTGAGGTTGAAATGAAGGAAAAAATGTTAAGGGCAGCCAGAGAGAAAGGCCAGGTCAACTACAAAGGGAAGCCTATCAGACTAACAACCGCAGACCTCTCAGAAGAAACCCTACAAGCCAGAAGAGAGTGGGGGCCAATATTCAACATTCTTAAAGAAAAAAAATTTCAACCCAGAATTTTCTATCCAGCCAAACTAAGCTTCATAAGCGAAGGAGAAATAAAATCCTTTTTAGACAAGCAAATCCTGAGGGTGTTCATCAACACTAGGCCTGTCTTGCAAGAGCTCCTGAAGGAAGCACTAAATATGGCAAGGAAAAAACGATATCTGCCACTGCAAAAACACACTGAAATACAAAGACCAATGACACAATGAAGAAACTGCATCAACTAGTGTGCAAAATAACTAGCTAGCATCATGATGACAGAATCAAATTCACACATAATAATGTTAATCTTAAATGTAAATGGGCTAAATATCCCAATTAAAAGACATAGACTGGCAAAAAAAGGCTGGATAAATAGTCAAGACCCATCAATGTGCTGTGCTGTAATTAAGAGACTCATCTCATGTGCAAAGACACACATAGGCTTAAAATAAAGGAATGGAGAAAAATTTACCAAGCAAATGGAAAGCAGAAAAAAGCAGAAGTTGCAATCTAGTTTCTGGACAAACAGACCCTAAACCAACAAAGATCAAAAAAGACAATGAGGAGGATTACATAATGGTAAAGGGATCAATCCAACAAGAAAAGCTAACTAACCTAAATATATGTACCCAATGCAGGAGCACCCAGATATCTAAAACAAGTTCTTAGAAACCTATAAAGAGGCTTGGACTCCCACACAATAATAGTGGGAGACTTTAACCCCCCACTGTCACTATTAGACAGATCATTGAGGCAGAAAACTTACCAAGGATATTCAGGACTTGAACTCAGCTCTTGATCAAGTGGACCTAATAGATATCTGCAGAACTCTCCACCCCAAAACAACAGAATATACATTCTTCTCACATGGCACTTACTCTAAAATTGATCACATAATTGGAAGTAAAACACTCCTCAGCAAATGTAAAAGAACTGAAATAATAACAGTCTCTCAGACCACAGGGCAATCAAATTAGAACTCAAGATTAAGAAATTTACTCAAAACCACACAACTACATGGATATTGAACAACCTGCTCCTGAATGACTCCTGGGTAAATAATGAAATCAAGAAGTTCTTTGAAACCAATGAGAACAAAGAGATAATGTACCAAAATCTCTGGGATGCAGCTAAAGCAGTGTTAAGAGGGAAATTTATAGCACTAAATGCCTACATCAGAAAGTTAGGAAAATCTCAAATCGACCCCCTAACAGCACATCTAAAAGATCTAGAAAAGCAAAAGAAAACAAATTCAAAAGCTAGCAGAAGACAAGAAATAACTATGATCTGAGTGGAACGGAAGGAGATAGAGTCACAAAAAAAAATCCTTCAAAAAACCAGTGAATCCACGAGCTGGTTTTAAAAAAAAAAATTAATAAAATAGATAGACTGATAGGTAGACTAATAAGAGAGAAGAATGAAATATACACAATAAAAAATGATAAAGGGAATATCACCATTGACCCCATAGATATACAAACAGTCATCAGAGAATACTATGCACGCCTCTACGCAAATAAACTAGAACATCTAGAAGGAATGGATAAATTCCTGGACACATATATCCTCCCAATACTAAACCAGGAAGAAGTTGAATCCTTGAATAGACCAATAACGAATTCTGAAATTTAGGCAGTAATAAACAGCCTACTATCCCCGCCCCCCCCCAAAAAAAAGCCTACGACCAGACAGATTCACAGCTGAATTCTACTAGAGGTACAAAGAGGAGCTGGTACCATTCTTTCTGAAACTATTCCAAACAATTGAAAAAGACGAACTTTTCCCTAACTCATTTTATGAGACCAGAATCATTCTGATAACAAAACCTGTCAGAGACACACACACAAAAAAAGGAAACTTCAGACCACTATCCCTCATGAACATCAGTACAAAAATTCTCAGCATAATACTGACAAACTGAATCCAGCAGCACATCGAAAAGCTTATCCACCACAATCAAGTTGGCTTCATCCCTGGGATGCAAGGCTGTTTCAACATACACAAATTAATAAGTGTAATTTATCACATAAACAGAACTAATGACAAAAAACACATGATTATCTCAAAAAATGCAGAAAAGGCCTTAGATAAAATTCAACATTCTTTCATGTTAAAAACTCTCAATAAACTAGGTATTGGTGGAACATATCTCAAAATAATAAAAGGCATGTATGACAAACCCATATCCAATATCATACTGAATGGGCAAAAGCTGAAAGCATTTCCTTTGAAATCTGGCACAAGATGAGGATGCCCTCTCTCACCACTCCTATTCAACATAGTATTGGAAGTTCTGGCCAGGGCAATCAGGCAAGTGAAAGAAATAAAGCATGTTCAAACAGGAAGTCAAATTCTCTCTGTTTGCAGACGACATGATCCTATGTCTAGAGAACCCCATCGTCTCAGCACAAAAACTCCTTAAGCTGATAAACAACTTCAACAAGTCTCAGGATATAAAATCAATGTGCAAAAATCACAAGCATTCCTATACACCAACAGTAGACAAGCAGAGAGCCAAATCATGAATGAACTTCCGTTCACAGTTGCTACAAAGAGAATAAAACACCTAGGAATACAGCTAACAAGCGATGTGAAGAACCTCTTCAAGGAGAACTACAAAACACGGCTCAAGGAAATAAGAGAGGACACAAACAAATGAAAAAACATTCCATCCACATGACTCAGAAGAATCATTATTGTGAAAATGGCCATACTGCCCAAAGTAATTTATAGATTCAATGCTATTCCCATCAAACTGCCATTGACATTCTTTACAGAATTAGAAAAAGCTACTTTAAAATTAATATGGAACCAAAAAAGAGCCTGTATAGCCAAAACAATGCTAAGCAAAAAGAACAAAGCTGGAGGCATAATGCTACCTGACTTCAAGCTATGCTACAAGGCCCAGTAACCAAAACAGAATGGTACTGGTACCAACACAGACATATAGATCAATGGAACAGAATGGAGATCTGAGAAATAAGACCACACATCTATAACCATCTGATCTTTGACAAACCTGACAAAAACAAGCAATGAAGAAAGGATTCCCTATTTTAATAAATGGTGCTAGAAAAACTGGCTAGCCATTTACAGAAAACTGAAATTTGACCCCTTCCTTACACCTTTTACAAAAATTAACTCAAGATAGATTAAAGACTTAAGACTTAAATGTAAAATTCAAAACCATAAAAATCCTAGCAGAAAATCTAAGCAGTACCATTCAGGACATAGGCGTGGGCAAAGATTTTATGATAAAGTCACCAAAATCAATTGCAACAAAAGCAAATATTGACAAATGGGATCTACTTAAACTAAAGAGCTTCTGTACAGCAAAAGAAACTATCATCAGATCGAACAGGCAGCTTACAGAATAAGAGAAAATTTTTGCAGTCTACCCGTCTGACAAAGGTCTAGTAAACAGAATTTACAAGGAACTTAAACAAATTTACAAAAAAAAATAAATAAATATTCCACTGAAAAGTAGGCAAAGAACATGAAGAGACATTTCTCAAAAGAAGACACTTAGGCCACCAACAAACATATGAAAAAAAGCTCAACATCATTGATCATTAGAGAAATGGAAATGAAAACCACAATGAGATACCATCTCATGCCAGTCAGAATGGCAATTATTAAAAAGTCAAGAAACAACAGATGCTGGCAAGGCTGTGGAGAAATAGGAATGCTTTTACACTGTTGGTGAGAATGTAAATAAGTTCAACCATGGTGGAAGACAGTGTGGTGATTCCTCAAGAATCTAGAACCAGAAATACCATTTGACCAAGCAATCCCATTACTGGATATACACCCAAAGCAATATAAATCATTCTGTTACAAAGATACATGCACATGTATGTTTACTGCAGCACTATTCACAATAGCAAAGACATGGAATCAACCCAAATGCCCATCAATGATAGACTGGATAAAGAAAATGTGGTACATATACGGCATGGAATACTATGCAGCTATAAAAAGGAGTGAGATCATGTCCTTTGCAGGGACATGGATGAAGCTAGAGGCCATCATCCTCAGCAAATTAACACAGGAACAGAAAACCAAACAATGCATGTTCTCATCATAAGTGGGAGCTGAACAATGAGAACATGTGGACACAGGGAGGGGCACAACACACACTGGGATCTGTTTGGTGGGAAAGAGCATTCGAAAAGAAAGCTAACGCATGTGGGGCTTAATACCTAGGTGATGGGTTGATAGGTGCAGCAAACCACCGTGGCACATGTTTACCTATGTAACAAACCTGCACGTTCTGCACATATATCCTGAAACTTAAATTTTTTTTAAAAAAGAGATAATTTAACTTTGCCATAATTAACTCCTTGCTTAGGTGATGAGTGCACTAAATCTCAGAAACTACCACTAAAGAACTTATCCATGTAACCAAACACAACCTGTTCCCGAAAAACCTATTAAAATAGTAATTTTTAAAGATTTTAAACTAAAAAAAAAAAAAAGGAAGGAAGGAATACTTTGAAAGTAAACCTCATCTGCTTCCCAATTTTGTTAAAGGAGGCAATAATGTAGAGTAGGAAAAGCATGGATGATGGCATTGACATGGGGTTTTAAATCCACCTTCGATATGGTTCCAGGTCTTGAAGAACTCACGATCCACTAAAAGAGATAGACACACTAACAGACTGATAATTACACAGGACTTCCTATGCACCAGGCATTGTGATAGTTTGTAAACAGGTAGAGGGTTGCCTGCAGTCAGCACAGTCACAGAGGACAAGAGGCCCTAATATACATGTTGTGCTATGGCTATGTCTAGTGTCAGATTGTTTGCCAGTCTTTCAAAAAAGCCAGATGCCTGGCCTGGGGTGTGCTCCAAGGGACACCTTCACACAAACTCTGTACTTCTGGAATCCATACTTATATTTTTCTAGTACTAAGTTAAATGCATCAAATTATAAAACACTTTTCCATAATATTTTTTCACAGAGACTCCCAGGGCTTGTAATATCTTCAGAATGTATTTTTCCATTTTCTATAAGACTCAAAAGTAATATAAACTTAAAAAAAATCCACCAAAAAGTCTCTGCAAAATGTAGAAAATGAAGAGGACTCTGATGAAGAAGGTGATTGTAAGGAGATGAGTGAGCAGGAAGAGGAGCTTGAGGATGAGCCTACTATGATCAAGATTATCAAGACCTGGAAAAAGTAGTGCAGCCTTTTCGGTTCAATGTTTTCCTGAGCACAAATCTAGATGTTGGGAGCAACACTGCAGAAAATGGATTCTACAAAGATGAACTCAGGCTGAATGGGGGAAAATTGCGGAAGAAAAGCAAAATGGCCAAAGTGGAAGACACACTGGATCTTCTCATTGGAGAGGATAAAGAAGCAGGAACAGAATCAGTGATACAGATTCTCCTGGAAAAAAAAGATGTTTGAAGACAAGACTGAAAGTGAAAAATACAGAACAGTGTTACACGATGGCAAACAAACTTAAAGTTGCCTAAGAAGAGTATGTCTAAATGGATGGATTGCTTTTTAGTGAAAGATAAAAAGATTGTGTAAGTATTGTGCCTTAATCTTCATAACAAACCTCTGAAGTGACGATCATAACACTCAACATACTGAGTACTTGGTATGTGCCAAGCACTAGTCTAACCATGTGTCATGTCTAATACCACTTAATTATCATAATTATCTTATAAGATAGGTACTGTTAGTATCCTTGTCTCACAGACGAGAAAATCAAGCATCAGAGAAGTGACTTCCCATGTTAAATAATTAGGAAGCCACAACACTGGAAATCAAATTTTCCTGAATCTTGACACTGCTGTGACCACTATGATAAAGGGAACCAAATGCTGCAGTAATTGTGCAGAGGAAGAGTACTTTACCTAGTCCTAGCCTAAGAACAAGAAAACATTTCCTACAAGGAAGACTTAGCTGAGACCTGAAAACAAATAGGAGTCAGAAAGGTAAAGACATGGGCAAAGACCTGGAGAGTTCCCAAGAATGCTGAGTAGTTTTGGTCTGACTGGAGAATAAGAGAAAACATCAAGACAGGAGATCAGAGGTCAGATCGGGAAAAGTTTTCCTGTGTATTGTGTTCATCAGAATTCTTGTGGTTTCAAGAAACAAGTTTGTGGAACTACACTAGGGAGAATCAGAAATGTACTGGTTCAAGTAGCCCAACTATTGAAACCACTAAGTTAGAAAGTTAGATTGATCTCTCTCTCTCTCTCTCTTCCCTAGTTTCTTCTGTTGGCTTTATTTTCTCAGATCATCTTCATCCACAAGACAGAAATTAACACTAATGTCACGTTCAGGATTGCCTTTCATAGTGGCCACAGAGATTCTTTTCCCTGAAATATAATGTTTAATTTCCAAACATTTGGGGATTCTTCTAGATATGGCTCTTGTTGTTAATAAATAACTTATAGAACTGTGATCAGAGAATTATATTCATACCTAAGGTAAAATTCCTTTGAATTTTTTTTTTTTTAGAAAAAGAGAGAAAAGGAGAAAGAAACAGCAAAAGAAAGAAAAAAAAAGAATGAAAGAGAGAAAGAAAGAGGAAGAGAAAGAGGGAGAGAGAATGGGATTCTTGTTTTATTGCCCAGGCTAGAATGCAG
>CAUYQU010037986.1:0-14663 GCA_963574635.1 Cheracebus regulus | reverse complement strand
CTTCCAATTATGTGATTACTTTTAGAGTTAGTGCCATGTGGTGACGAGAAGAATGCATATTCTGTTGTTTTGGGGTGGAGAGTTCTAAATATATTGATCAGGTCCACTTGATCCAGAGCCAAGTTCAGCTCGTGAATATCTTTGTTAATTTTCTGTCTCAGTGATCTGTCTAATTTGTCGGTGGGGTATTCAATTCTCCCACTATTATTGTGTGGGAGTCTAAGTCTCTTTGAATGTCTCTAAGAATTTGCTTTATGAATCTAGGTGTATCTCTGCTGGGTGTATATATATTTAGGATAGTTAGGTCTTCTTGTTGAATTGAACCCTTTACCATTATGTAATGCCCCTTTTCTTTATTGATCGTTGTTGCTGTCAATTCTGTTTTGTCAGAAACTAGGATTGCAACCCCTACTTTTTTCTGTTTTTTATTTACTTGGTAAATTTTTCTCTTTTTATTTTGAGCCCCTGTGTGTCTTTACATATGAGATGGGTCTCTCGAAGAAGCATAGTGATAGGTCTTCATTCTTTATCTAGCTTTCCACTCTTTTTTTTTTAATTGAAGACTTTTGCCCATTAACATTTTAAGTTAGCATTATATGTGGGTTTGATCATGTTATCGTGATGTTAGCTGATTATCTTATAGGCTTATTTTTGTGGTGGGTGCACCATGTCACTGGTCTATGCACTTCAGTGTGTTTTTGTAGTGGCAGGTGATGGTTTTTCCTTTCCATATGTAGGGCTTCCTTTAGGATCTCTTGTGAGGCAGGTCTGGTGGTAATGAATTTCCTCAGCATTTGGTTGTCTGAAAAATTACCTTGCTTATGAAGCTTAGTTTGGCTGGATATGAAATTCTGGGTTGAAGTTTCTTTTCTTTAAGAATGTCAAATATTGGCCCCCAATCTCTACTGGCTTGTAGGGTTTCTGCTATAAGGTCTGCTGTTAGTCTGATGGGTATCCCTTTGTAGGGGATCTGGCCTTTCTCTCTGGCTGCCTCAGCCCAGTTCTGATCTCTTGCTGGAGAGGTGCTTTGTTCATTTGGAGGAGAGAGGGCACTTTGGCTTTTTGAGATTTTAGTGTTTTTGAGCTGATGTCTTCCTCATTTTTGTAGGTTTATCTACTTTTTGGTCTTTGAGATTGGATTGCTGACCTTGGATGGGGTTTTTGTGTGCTTTTTTGGGTTTTTTTCTTTAACAATCTGACCACTTTCCTGTAGGGCTACTGCAGTTTGATCAGGGTCTGCTCCAGACTCTAATCATTTCAGATTTTCCAGTATCTGGAGGTATCACCAGTGAAGGTTGTGAAACAGCAACCTTCCTCTGGGAGTTCCAGCCCATGGAGGTATGGAACTGTTGCTGGCTCAAACACACCTATAGGATGTGTCTGGAGACTCTGGTTGGGAGGTCTCAACCAATCAGGAGTAACATGATCAGGGACCTGCTTAAAGAAGCAGTCTGGCTGTGTTTTGGTAGAGAAACTGTGCTGTGCTGGGGGATCCCTTCAGGACCCAATCAATTTGGGCTCCACAAAGTCCATAGGCTGGAATGGCTGAGACACCCAAACAGCAAAGGTGGCAGCCCACCTCACCTCTTGGGCACTCCATTCCAGGGAGAAATTAGAACTCTGTTGGTCATAGAACACAGGAGGGGGTGGCTGGAAACCCTGGCTGAGAGGTCCCACCCAGTAAGAAAGAATGGATTGGGATCCCATTTAAAAAAGCATTCTGGCCATGCGTCTGCAAAGCAGCTGTGCCATGCTGGGGTACCGCCTCTGCTCTGGTTGGCTTGGACTGTCCAGAGCCCTTAGGCTAGAACAGCCAAGTTGCCCAAACAGAAAGGTAGTGGCCTTCCTCTCCCTCCAGACACTCTATCTCATGGACAAAGCAGAACTCTTGTCTGTAGAATGTGAGGGGAGATGGCTAGAGTCCTCAGCTTGCAAGTCCCATCCAGTGAAGAGGAATGCATCAATGTCTTTCTTAAACAAACAGGTGCAGTGGCTCAAGCCTGTAACCCTAGCACTTTGGAAGGCCAAGGCAGGTGGATCATGAGGTCATGAGTTCAAGACCAGCCTGGCCAAGATGGTTAAACCCCATCTCTAGTAAAACTACAAAATAAATAAATAAATATAAAAAATAAATTAGCCAGACATGCTGGCATGTGCCTGTAATCCCAGATACTCAGAAGGCTGAGGCAAAGAATTGCTTGAACCCGGGAGGCCAAGGTTGCGGGGAGCTGAGATTATTCCACTGAACTCCAGCCTGGGTGACACAGCGAGACTCTATCTCAAAGGAAAAGAAAAGGAGGAGAGGAGAGGGAGAGGAGAGGAGACAGGCTGGCTATGTTTTGGTAAAGCAGCTGTGCCATGCTGGGGGACCCCTTTCTTGTCCGGTCGATTTGGACTCTCCAAAGCTTGCAGGCTGGAACTACACCAAAGATGGCGACCTGCCCCTCCCCATGGGAGCTCCTCCCATCTCAGCTAGGTGCTACCCTCTTCCTGGTGACTGACTGAAATTCCAAGTCAGTCAGTCTTATCTTTTGAGGTGCCGTGAAAGTGCGGCCTGTGGACCAAGCTGCTCAGCCTCCTGGATTCAGCACTCTTCCAGGGGTATATACAGACCCCCTACTTTGCTTGACTTGCAGTTACCTTTGCTGGGAATCCCAGGGGCTGGAGTATGCAGAGCTCCTGGGTCTCTGTGTGTGGCTGAGAAGCTGCTCTGCCAAGACACCACACAGCTCAGTGACCTGATTGAGTGAATTCACGAGGGGATCTCCTGATTTGAGGGTTGCAGATATCCATGGGAAAAGCGTGGTTTCCCAGTATGGCACTCACTGCTTTCCTTGGCTGAGGGTGGGTGTTCCCTTGGCTCTGCACGGCTCCCAAGTGAACTATTGCCTTGCCCTAATTTTCCCTGTTTTCTATGGATAAAGCTGTTTCCCTGATCAGTCCCAGTGTGAGTACCTGAATGCTTAGGTCGGAGGTGCTCTATTTACTCACCCCTTTTGTTCCTCTCCATGAGTGTCACACACTGCATCTGCTTCCAATCAGCCATCTTGGCCCCACGCTCTAATGTTCTTTTAATGACAGGCCAAAACATACTGACACTTTGATAGATGAAACGCGGAACTTTTTGTTATCTGCAGATCCAAAAGGGAGAAGTAAAACTGGGGCCACACAGGGGCTTTGCCCAGGGACAAGGTAGCAGTAGGCTGGAGCTGTAGTGAGCAGCTTACTCATGCCATAAGGGGTAAGGTTAGCTACATTTTTCGGACTCCTTATGGATTGGCTAATTTGAATAATTTTGCAGGTTTCTGAAATGTGTCAAGAAGAGTTGGGGTGCAGATGCCTATTACCTTTGGACATTGGTATACATTTATGAAAGCATCACTACCATCAAAGTAATAGACATATTCATTAATGCTAAGAGTACCCTTGTCCTTTGCTTTGTTTTGTTTTCATGTGTTGTTGTTAACATGATTTCAACCATTTTTAAACTGCATCATACATTATTATTAACTATAGGCACTACGTTGTGCAGCAGATTTCTAGAATTTATTCATCTAATATAAATGAAAATTAATACTTATGAAACAGCAGTTCCCCATTTATTCTCCCTACAAAGCCCCAGATGCCTACTATTCTGTTCTCTGCTTCTATGAGTTTGCCTGTTTTAGATACATTATATGTGGAATCATACTGTTTTTTGTATTTCTATGACTGGCTTATTTCACTTAGTATAATATCCTCAGGGTTCATTCATGTCTTCACAAATGCCATAATTTCCTTCTTTTTAAGGCTGAATAATATTTCTTTTTATAAATAAACCACACTTTAACCTTTGTAGAATAAGTATGTTCTATAAAATATTTGAGATATACTTAAATTCATTTTTATCTGGAATTTAAATTTAGCTAGGTATTTTATATTTTATCTGCCAATGCTTGTCTATTATATTATGTTTTCTGTAATAGGCAATCTGTCTATCATGACCTAGAGAAACTGCCTACTCTATTACAGGAAATCTGTTTTATCTCCCTGGTAAGGTTGAAGAACTTTATACCTTTGTTTTTGACATGCAAATGTTTTCACAAAATATATCTAGATTTTAATTAAATCTTGTTTATTCTCCCATATATTAATGTGTATTTTTCAACCTAAATTCTCATGTGTTTCCTTAGTTTGGTAAAATTCTTAGTAGTTATCCTTTCAAATATAATTAATCACTACTCCATCTACTGCATTCTCCTGAAACTCAGTACATCTTAGCTCTTGAAACTATCATCGTATGTTTTAAATATTATTTTATGTGTTTATATCATCTGAGTGAATTCTCAGTTGTGTTTTAGGTTCATTAATTCCTTCTTATTTTAGATTCATTCTGTTGCTTTTGCTTAATATCTGTTGCTTTGCTTTATTTTTTATTCCCATTATTTCTGATTTTTATTATATTCATTAATTCTAAATTCTGTATTTCATAGTCCTATTTTATATATATTCAAATATTATTTTAGCATTAAACAAACTTAACATACCATTCAGATTTTCTTTATTTCAAATATATCTGGGTAATTGCATATGGCAGTTGTTTATTTTATTATTATCTTTATTGATATTAAATGTCTTCCTTTTGTGTTTCCATCTCAACTAGGGTTGGAGGTCCTTTCTTCTTCTTCTTCTTCTTCTGCGGCGGCGTCTTCGTCCTCGTGGGTCTGCGTCGTCTGCCTCGGCGTTCGTCGGCGTCTTCTGCGGCTCGCTCGCTCGCGCTCTCTCTCTCATGCTCTCTCTGCATTCTTGATTACCTTTATTTAGCTTTCTAGTCTTCCAAAGGGACAAAAATTTTGGAACAAAAGTTAGGACTTCTACTACCCAAAAATATTATAAAAATTGCTTCTCTAATCACCAAGCCACTGAGCTGCTTGTCTAACTTCCAGAACAATAGGCTGTGTTCTTGATCTCTACTCATTAGGAACACTAAAGCTGTAAATTATAGTACATGCATTGGTCTTTTGAAACATTTTTCTGGTACTTAATTTGTGAAATTACATATAACTTTATTCCTATTTGACCTACTCTTTTTAATTAGGGTAAAATATATATACATAATATAATTTACCATTTTAATTATTTTAAGTGTTCGGTTTAGTGGAATTGAATTCACATTGTTGTGTAACCATCATCATGATCTATCTCCAGAACTCTTTCATCTTCCAGAACAATGGAACCTCATGTGACCAGTTTTAATCCTTGCCACATCATATAATACCAAATACTAACTGTAGCTTTAGAAACTAACATGGCTGAATTCTCCCCACACAAATCTCATTTTGAATTATAACCTCCAGAATCCCCAGAATACCCACATGTAAAGGGAGAGACCAGGTACAGGTAATTGAATCATAGGGGCAGTTTCCACCATGCTATTCTCTTGATAGTGAGTACTCTTGAGATCTGATGGTTTTATAAGTGTTTGGTATTTCATTCTGAGTTCATTCTTCTTCCTACCACCCTGTGAAGAAGGTGTCTTGCTTCCCCTTCACCTTCCACCATGATTATAAGTTTCCTGAGGCCTCCCAGCCATGCTGAATCAAGAGTAAATTAAACCTCTTTTCTTTATAAATTACATAGTCTCTGGTAGTTCTTTATGCAAAACGAACTAACACAGAATCCTTGTTCTTTGAAATTTTATTCCATGGGATCTTACTGTAATTTTGAACTTGAATATTAGTTTGCATCATTTTAATATTTATTACATGTATAGAAAGACTAGGGATGTAAACTTAAAGAAAAAGATTTATAATATCATCTTCAAGGCTAAAATATTTAATATGAATACATGTTCAGGATGTTTTGGCATAATCTCGTTTCTTTCCATTCAGTTTTCATACTCTTCATTTAACACTGTATTCAGCTTCAGTGGATGTTAAGCAAATGCTTTTCCTTTTACATGGAGTACTCAGGCTATTTATCACTTCTGTAGAGGATATGCTAGACACCACATTTTTATGCTTCTTTTTCCTCCCATGTTTTGGTTGCCCTCTCTTATTCCACTATATAAGAGTTATTAGTCATAGAAATGTGGACTTAGAAGGTCACCCTTGTTTATTAAAAATTACAAGGAGAATAGTGAAATGCAGTTACATAAAATTTGTCAAGTAATTCCATGACAAAAAATAAATTTCCCTGAAATATTGTCTTTTTATTGTGCCAGAGACCATGATGTTTTGTCCAGGAACATGATGTTTTTCTTTATGAAATGGAAGACAGTAGAAATAGTCCCTGAATGCCACCTGCAGAAAAAATTAAGTGAATATTTGTTGAGAATCAATTAATATAGCCAGTTATATTCCTGGTAGTTAAAATAAGTTACCTGAAATGATCAGCTAATCAATACTGAACTATTGTTCCTAGGGAAATACAAGGCTAAACCTACACCGCTGTCTAGTGGTAGATTTTTATCACCTGTTCAATATATAACCATGACTCATATATGTTTTTGTTCAAAAACAATGAAACAGGAAATTTTCCCTGACCCCTTCATGGGCAGAAACTGCCCCTGCTGTTGCCAAAATAACTGACATTGGAGCTAGCTGGCTTCTTCAGCACAGGCAGGGTCAAACTCCACTCACTCACCCCCATGTGCTCAGCCTCTCATGGGAGGGATCATGCAGGTAGTGGGTGCAGGAGCTGGGGAGAGTGCTTTTGGGTGCCAGCATGAGCAAAACTCTGTGTGGGCCCCGCCAAAGCAGCCTCTAGTGGGGAGTACCCATGACCTCCCAAAGCCCCAGAGTGTTATAGACAGCCCTCTTTTAGCTTTGCCATCAGTAGACAGCTTAAATATTAATAGCTCAGTGGGCCCTCTGTTTTTTTGCGTGAGGTGCTGCCTTCCACCAGCAGGTGCAGAGGGTCAGTTTGACAACCTTTTGCATCCTCACCCATGGTACCTAAGCTCTTGTTGAGTATCCAGAAAAAATCAGGATGTGCAAATGAATTGCAGGGTGGTGATATAGTTTGGCTGTGTCCCATGAAATTCTCATCTTGAATTGTGATGCTTATAATCCCAACATGTTGTAGGAGGGGCCAGGCGGAGATAATTGAATCACAGGGGCAGTTTACCCCATATTGTTCTTGTGCTAGTGAATATGTCTCAGGAGATCTGATGGTTTTATAAATGGGAGTTCCCCTGCACAGGCTGTCTTGCCTGCCACCATGTCAGATGTGACTTTGCTCCTTTTTCTCCTTCCCTCATGATTATGAGACCTCCCCAGCATATAGAACTGTGAGTCGAACCTCTTTCCTTTATAAATTACCCAGTCTCAGGTATGTCTTTAGTAGCAGTGTGAGAAGGAACTAATCCAAGTGGTGAATGCAAAGGATTTTATTGCTGATGAAAGTGGCTCTCAGCAGGAAGAGGAGCAGGAAAGTGAACAGAATGGGTAGATTATCTTCCCCTGGAGTCGAGGCTTCACCAGCCAGACTCATCCTTGAAGTCACACTTACAAGCTTTCCCTCTAGAGTCAAACTGCTTCTCTCTGACATGCAACCGTGGTTTCTGCCACCCAGCTACTGCTTCTCCTCTCAACATACAGCCACTTCTCTGCCACCAGGTCAGGGGTTATTCTGGGTACACGATGAGGGACAGGGTAAGCAATGGGTGCTTTTCCATAAGGCAACATACAAGTGGGAAAACAGGAATGTACATTATCACTTTGGGCTGTGGTTCCAAGCTTGAGGGTGGGGCCTTCACCAGGGACACACCCTCTTCTACCCAGAATTTCCCTGCCTCCTGTCCCTATCAATACTTTATTTGATACATATTGTTAATTAATTAACATTGGACTCATGGCCAACAGCACTGTAAATTCTGCCTCATCAAGACTTACCTAACACGTAGAGTTTCTCCATGAGGCATAGCGTAGCCTTCTTGTGCTTAGGAACATAGAACAGTACTTCAGCATTACATTTCAGGGACATCTTAAACAGCAAAATACACACAAACATGGAAAAAATTATGCCAGCAAATATATCACATAAAGGGCACTTGTTTAGACTCTGAGAGCTGAGATGAGACACAGCATTGCCTTGTTCAACCTCAGCTGGGGCATGCACATTGGGAAACTCAAATATTTTCCCTATCTATGCATGTTCACAGATGACCACAAAAGTGCTACGAGTATGGGTTTTGGGGATACAAATACATTTTAGCGAGTAGGAGAATTTGCAATATAAAATCTGTGAATAATGAGGATTGCCTGTACCAGACAAAACTCTTGTATGAAAGTAAAAGCCCAGGAATGACATGATGATTGGGAGGATCAAATGATCTATTGTATAAAAATTGAAATGGTGAGAATATCAAATCCAAACATTATTTGATTTCTTACATAATGCATAGGCTTAAAAATAAAAGTAAAATAGATTTAAATGATTAAAAATATAAAAGTTGTCTTATGATTTTTATCTGATATATCTCAGTTCTTAGGTTAAAACGAATTTTTACTAAATATAAATCAGAAAGAAAATTAATTTCACATTACTTACTTTAACAAGAAAAAATAAATATTAGCATTTAATATATTATTAATACAGAGGGTTAAACTGAACTAATTTCTACAAAAAGACCAAAAGAAATAGGCTTTATATATATCTATATGTGTGTGTGTGTCTATGTATATATATATATGTATAAAATACATATGAATGAAACATTCTTTATATGTTTGTGTGTCTGTACTATAATATATTTATATAGTTTTTATTTTGATATATGAGTTTTGGTTTAATATATAGGTAGTCATTAGTAGTTTATATTAATGGTATTTATATTTTTCTTATATCATTTTTGTGAAACTATACAATTCTAAATCCACATAGTAATAGAAATGAAATAATTTTGTAGTATTTTCCCTTGTTGCTTTTTGATACAGAAATATATTAATTTAATAGGATTTTAAATCATTTTTACAATTACAATTTCAGGTTGAAAGATTATGCCTTCATATGGCCAATTCATTTAGCAAAAATAAGCACAATATGACAGTGACCTTTTATATTCCAAATTTGCTTTTCTCAAGATTACTTCCCTGTACATGGAAAAGTCAATCAAATCAATAAGGAAAAGGTTAAATTAATAACTACTATGTAATGTTGCTTTAGTGTCATGAGAATGACTACTGTCATTTTTATATTTCATTCCAAAGATTATAAAAATAATACTTGGTACCTTCTTCATGTTTTCTATAATTAAGAAGAACATGATCAATATACCACCCCGTTCACTGGCACTTATGTAATTAGTAAATTCTGGATCTTTTAATACAATCAAGATTTTTCTCTTCTTAAATGCCATTGTTCACTAGTCAGCTTAGACTGTACAGCCTAGACTCTGTAGTATTTGAGTGTTTTAGTTAGTGACTCTAGAAAGACTGAACAAGATAGGAATCTTACCCACACCCTTCCAGAAGCATTATAAGATTAAGCAGAAAATGTCTAAAGGACTTGATTCACTTTCTCATTTTGTATCCTTAGCTTTTAAAAGCATAACTGAATTTACTGAGGGAGAATTTACATAACTTGCTACTACAGAGATATTTGCAGATTGTTTTTAAAGCAAATAATTACAGATATCTGTATTTTATTATCAGCCAAATGTTACCTCTGTCACCACACCTATTTACAAAACAAATTATAAGAAAGTGTCTAGACCTCAAAAATGTATGATGCTGGTAGTATTTGGCCCTTTCAAAATATTATATTAAAAGTTCTGGATTTGGCCTTCTCTTAATTTCTTCCAGATGACCACCATTTCAAATGCCTTCAGGGTGCATGTTTTACAGCACAGTTGAAAGTTATAAGACCATAGAGCTCATCCTTCTTAGAGTTATTGACCTATCAATCATTTTGGGAAATGCATCTTAGAAAAATCTGGTTATGATAGTGTATCCATTTGCAAAATATCTATTTGGATTTTTTTTTAATTATAAACTTCTCAGGAAAATTGTTGCTACTGGTTATTGTGAAAAATTACAGTTGTTATGAGTATGAATATGCAACAGGCAATTACCAGAGACTGTAGCAGATATTTAAAGTTGTGAATATTCATATTGTATATGCATTTTATAGAGCATATACCATTTACATTTTAATCATAGAATTGTTAATTGACAATAAATTTAATAAAACCATATTCTGCTTACTGAAATTTTCATGGCAGTAAAAGTGTTGCTGCAATACTAAAACTATGTTAATGATTGAATAAAATTAATTTATTATACCCTTTGCCTTCGATTTTATGTTCTTCAGGAAGTAACACAAAAGTGTAGAAGAAAAATTTCACTCAAAACTTTCAGTCTATTTGGTTGAGACAGCCACGAGGGGCACTGCTCAGATGACCCTTCAAATAAAACTAGTCAATCTACCGGAAAGACCTCCTGCTCTTTCCAGCCAGATTCTAGCCAATGAGTGAGCTTTATGTGACCAATGATAGGCAGAAGACAATGTTCCTACAAAGGAAATTGATAGCTAGCCTAAATTAACAGACTAACCAGGAAATATTATTGTTGTTACAATATCTATAATGTACTTTAAAATACTTCAAGATTGTGAGATGAAGCTCATTCTATTTGAGCTATATAGTTTCTCAGCTGACAGTGGTAACAATCAATTGCCTTGATTGAGAATCAACGCTCCCAGGCAGTGAGTTAACATTGTATCATTAAGCCTGAGCACACTAAAGGCAACACTGGAGCCCTTTATTTATCTATATCTTAATTCACACATAAGTTTTATTAGTTAGCATCTAAAATACAACAAATAGTTGTATTGACAAAATTCATGATTTGTTTGTGAAGAATGAATAGTCTCTCACTGACAAAGCTAAAAATAAAGAAAATACAGTGGACAACATGGTTTTTAGATACTTGCCATCATGTATGCAGGTGGCATTAAAGCCCTATACCTTTAGAGATGGCATCCAGAAGCATGACTCTCAAACAGGTCTTTGATGAGCTGCTTGTGTGGAAGCATTTATGGTTTTTACTGATTTTAAATATATCAACGACAGGCTCTTGCCTCTGGATCATTGATAAATCTGCCAAATGTTGACTTTTCATAAAATATGATGAGATCATCTAAAGTACAAAGAGTTGACACTTCATGGAGACAACAGGATAGATTTTACGATTGTCTTTATGCTTCTTGCTATAGAAAATCTGATTAATAGGCAGAGCACAGTGGCTCTTGCCTATAATCGCAGCACTTTGGGAGGTCAAGGAGGGTGGATCACAAGGTCAGGAGTTCAAGACCAGCCTGGCCAATATGGTGAAACCCCGTCTCTACTAAAAATACAAAAAAAATAAAAAAAAAATTAGCCAGATGTGGTGGTGCATGCCTGTAGCCCCAGCTACTTGGGAGGCTGAGGCAGGAGAATCACTTGAACGTGGGAGGTGGAGGTTGTAGAGAGCCAGTATTGCACCACTGCACTCCAGCCTGGGCAACAGAACAAGACACCATCTCAACAACAACAACAAAAAAGAAAATCTGATTAATAAATGCCTATTCATGTAGAAGAATTTGCTCCAAGATTTAGTTTGATATAACTATCAGAAAAAAAAAATAAGAATAAACAAATAGCCCTGACATCAAATAAATAGACTCATCCTAAAAGCTAGGTCTCAGGATTATGAAGAACTGGCCTGGTGCTCATAGATAAGCCAGGATGTTCTTCTAAAGAGCAGTCAGATAGCAGAGTGACATTGCACAAGGTTTAAGACTGAGACTATAATGAAGTGAGGGGATAAAAACACAAAAAATACACCACACTGGTCATTTTTTTTTGTCTGAACATAGAAACAAGGTGATTGAGCAACTACAAAAATGACCAAATAGTCCTTTTTTTTCCTGGCTAATTCAAGTGACTAGTGATTCTTTATTAATTACAGCTTAATTTCCTTCTGTCCTTCCCACCTTCTAGATAATGATAATATGTAAAATCATAAAATTATTCCCACTTCCTAATTGGATTTAACCTGGAACAAAATAACACTTTCTTACACCTTCCCCACAATTACCTAACAGAAGCACAAATCCTGTAAGTTCTTCCCAACACTCTCTAACTAGAACATCCCTGGTTACACGTATGTCTTCCCTTTCTGCAATTTGGTAATCAATATGAGCTGTATAACTACAGGTCTGTTCCTACTGGTCTCTGATAATGGGAAGTCATTGACACTTAGGTATGCTCTAATTCCAATTCTTAAATGTTCCTTCATTTTTATACAGTAGAAACCATTTACTTAAAAATAATGCTAAAGCTTCTAGCTGATAAAATGTAAAGCAAGGTTCTTTTTTATTTTTTTTTTGAGACAGAGTCTCACCATGTCGCCCAGGCGGGAGTGCAATGGCACGATCTCAGCTCACTGCAACCTCCACCTCCTAGATTCAAATGATTCTCCTGCCTCAGCTTCGTGAGTAGCTGGGTTTATAGGGGCCTGCTACCATGTCCAGCCTTTTTTTGTATTTTTAGTAGAGACAGGTTTTCACCATGTTGGCCAGGCTGGTCTCGAACTCCTGACCTTGTGATCTGCCCACCTCAGCCTCCCAAAGTGCTAGGATTACAGGCGTGAGCTACCTCACCTGGCCTAAAGCAAGATTCTTTAACAAGAAAGTGTGTATTTGAATAGAGTCCCTGGTTCTAGAATTAGTCAACACTTTGGCAGATAGCTTCCTTAAGATATTTTACTCCCAGAGAGAGATCCAAGATGGCCTATTACTAGCAGCTCAGGATTGTAGCTCCCAGAGAAAGCACACAGAACTAGAGGACGCCACATTTTCAGATGAATTTTTGTTGCTTAGGGAAGAGGAGATTCCCAGCGGAAGAGCCCCATGGGTCACCAGCACGACTCTTGTGGCCGGCGTGGCGGTTTTGCCAGCACTTCAGCATGGCAGTTCTTGGTGCAGAGTAAACGGGACTAGCTTCCCTTTCAATCGACGTTTGGATCTCCGGGAAGGCACAGTCACCTATTTACATGATTGAAATAAGGATTTAAGAGGGAAGCCAGACTGGAGATCCCTGAGCAGAAAAGCACCACAAATGTTTATGCCACTGTTTTAGCAGGTGCAGTGGGTTGCTCAGATTTCGGTGTTGGAAATCAACAAGTTGGACGTCCACTCAAAGACCTAAATTGAAAGTTGGCAATTATAGAGACGACAGATGGATAAAATTACAATGACAGGAAGAAATCAGCCTAAAAAAGCTGAGAATACCCAGAAGCAGAATGCTTCTCCTTCTACAGAGGATCACAGTTCTTCACTGTCAAGGGAACAAGGCCTGTTGGAGAACGAGTGTGTTCCAATAACAGAAATAGGCTTCAGAAGGTGGATGATAAGGAAATTTTGTGAGCTAAAAGAACATGTTCTAGCCCAATATAAAGAAACTAAGAACCTTGAAAAAAGATTTGACAAAATCCTAATGAGAATAGACAATTTCAAAACGAATATAAGTGAATTATTGGAACTGAAGAACACAGTAGGAAAACTTTGCGAAGTATGCACAGGTTTTAACAGTTGAATTGATCAAGCAGAAGAAAGGATATCAGAGGTCGAAGACCTACTTAATGAAATGAAATGAGAAGACAAGATTCGAGAAGAAACAGTAAAAAGGAATGAGCAAAGTCTCCAGGAAATATGGGACTATGTGAAAAGACCTAATTTATGACTGATCGGTGTACCTGAAAGTCATGAAGAGAATGAATCCAAGTTGGAAAATATTTTTCAGAATATTATTCAGGAAAACTTTCCTAACCTAGTAAGGCAGGACAATACTCAACTCCAGGTAATCCAGAGAACACCACAAAGATATTCCTCAAGTAGACCACCTTCAAGACATATAATCACTAGATTCACTAGGTTTGAAATAAAGGAGAAAATTCTAAGGGCAGCTAGAGAGAAAGGTCAGATTACCCATAAAGGGAAGCCTATGAGACTCACAGCAGACCTCTCAGCAGAAACCCTACAATCTAGAAGAGAGTGAAGGTCAATATTCAATATCCTCAAAGAAAAGAATTTTCAACCCAGAATCTCATATCCTGCCAAACTAAGCTTTATAAATGAAGGAAAAATAAAATTTTTTGCAAACAAGCAAGCACTCAGAGATTTTATCACCACCGACCTGCTTTACAAGATCTTCTGAAAGAAGCACTACAAACAGAAAGGAACAACCTGTATCAGTTATCTTAAAAATTCATCAAAATATAAAGAGTAGCTCTATAATGAAGAATTTACATCAAATAACGGGCAAAAAAAGCCAGTTAGCATTAAATTACAATATTGAAATCACAAATATTAATATTAATCCTAAACTTAAATGGATACAATGCCCTAATTAAAGTCACAGACAGGCAAATTGAATAAAAGTTAAAATCCATCAGTACGTAGTATCCAGATCCAACTCACAACGATACACAAAGACTTAAAATAAACAGATGGAGGAATATTTACTAATTGAATGAAGAGCAAAAAAAAAAAAAAAAGGAATTGTAACTCTTGTCTCCGATAAAATAGATTTTAATAGTAATAAAGATTAAAGAAACAAGGATATTACATAATGGTGAAAGGATCAATGTAACAATAGGAGTTAAAGATTATAAATATATACGTACCTAATAAAGGAGGAC
>CAUYQU010037985.1:0-11384 GCA_963574635.1 Cheracebus regulus | reverse complement strand
CTCTGAGTGGACGTCCGGCTTGTTGGTGATGAAGTTTTTTCTGTTTCTTAGTTTTCCTTCGGGGGGCGCTCCTTCCCCACAGAGCTGGGCCTTCCCGGGTTCAGCTGTGCTTTCTCCGTCCTCAGCGCTTCCAATTGCTGTTTTCCTTGTGGGGATGGGACCAGCCGAGCCGTCCGTCCCGTATACTCCGCACCGGGAAGCGCCACGCTGGAGCACCGGCAAAACAGCCGCGCCGGCCAAACGAGTCGCGCTGGCGACCCGTGTGGCTCCTCTGCCGGGAATCTCCCGGTCTGTGGGCAACAAAAATTCGTCGGAAAGTGCGGCTGTCCACTCGTTCTCTGCGCTTTCACTGGGAGCTACATTCCTGAGCTGTTGCTAATCGGCCATCTTGGATCTCTCTCCGAAAATGTATATTTTAATCTCATTACCTACTACTTATTGACCACTTCCATAATAACATAACTAAAGCCTAAAATAAAGAGCAATTCAACAAAGATCAAATGTAAAATTATGACTGGTGAGTCTAAACCCATTACATTTATATTTCATCTTGGTATCCTGCATTAGACATAAGAGGAGTAACAATACAATCTGCCCAGTATTAGTAAATTAATAGGTTAGGACAATTCCTATAAAGTATTTTCTTTGCTTCTGATGAATAACAGAAGCACACAAATATTTAGCAACATAGTTTGAACAAACTATTACAACTACTTTCAAATATTCACTAAAATATGCAAGAAAAAAAATAACTTACTGTCTCGAAGTGTTTCCCAAGCCCATTGGTCATTTTTGAAGAAGAGATGTCTTTTGATTTCTTCTACACCATTTCGCCCTAACCTCACTTCTCTGAATAGAGAGAAGGAAAAAAGTAATTAATCATTTAGGATCTTATTATAACCTGTCCAGGTTTATTTGTGGGCAGAGTATTAAATCTGTGCAGGATGACAAATACAGTTCTAAGGAAAAATGATATTGTCAGAATAGTATCCACGCACATAGAAAATATGCTAAAGATTGAGAATATTAAAGAATTTTTTTAAAAAGAAAACTAAGGAAAGGCTGGGTACGGTGGCTCACCTTAGGTCAGAAGTTTGAGACCAGCCTGGCCAACATGGTGAAACCCCATCTCTACTAAAAATACAAAACTAGCCAGGTGTGGTGGAACACGCCTGTAGTCCCTGCTACTCGGGAGGCTAAGACAGGAGAATTGCTTGAATCTGGGAGGCAGAGGTTGCAGTGGGCTGAGATCACCCCACTGCACTCCAGCCAGGTGAGGCAGAGTGAGACTCCATCTCCAAAAAAAAAAAAAGAAAAAGAAAACTAAAGAATAACTACAAAAAACACCCATAAATTTTCTATTGACAACAAAAATCCAGATTTATCACCACCTTACTTCGTTAGCATAATGAATAAAGCATCATGCATTTTCTTGACAGTTGTTTACATATGTGTATTTTTTTCTTACAGTGGTGAAGTTATGCTTTTCTTTCCCCAACCAAAACTTTACTTTGGCAGCAACACCAGATGCTACCAAAAACCTCCAGAAACACATTTTAAATTTTGAACTTTCAATTTATAATCTGTTAATTATTTCTGACAAATCAAAAGCCAGTGACTACTAATTCTTGATACTGGCACAGAATTCAGAGCTTTCACTAGACAAGTTACCAATAACCGCCTCTTTTTTGGTTAGCAAAACGTTTTTTTAAAATGTGATTTTAGCTGAATTGGAAAAAGAAAGTCAGCACCTTTTTCTCCCCAGTAGAGTGCTTATAAATAAATACTCTGAATTCTAAGTTTTTGTACGAGCTAAAAGATAAGTTCGTTTAGACATGTGCCAATTTCTTCAAGAAGCTTTCATGGACACTCAAACTGGATTAGAAAACCTCTCCGTGGTTCTCTGGCACATGGTGCTTACCTCATAGTAATCAGTTGTCGGTACTATAAATGTCTGATTTGCTTATCTAACTTCCCCAAAGGACTATGAGGTATTTTGAGAAAAGCTCTGTATCTTGCTCACTACTATATCCCTAGCATCTAAACACAGTATAGTACAAATATTTATATTAAAATGTAAAAACTGGCAGGCTGTGATGGCTCACACCTGTAATTCCAGCACTTTGAGAGGCTGAGGTGGCGGATCATGAAGTCAGGAGTTCATGACCTCCTGGCCAACACAGTGAAATCCTGTCTCTACTAAAAATACAAAAATTATCCGGGCATTGTGGCTGGCACCTGTAGTCCCAGCTACTCGGGGTTGAGGCAGGACAATCGCTTGAACCCAGGAGGTGGAGGTTGCAGTGAGCTGAGATCGTGCCACTGCACTCCAGCCTGGGCAACAGAGCGAGACTCAGTCTCAGTAAATAAATAAAATGTAAAAATTAGCCAGGCATGGGTGGCTTACGCTTATAATCCCAGCACTTTGGAGGCTGAAGTGAGAGGATCGCTTGAGCCCAGGAGTTTGAAATCAGCCTGGGCAACAGAGCAAAACCCTGTCTCTATTTAAAAAAAAAAAAAAAATTTGAAAAACCATACTTCAAATTCTAAAGGACATAATGAAAAAAGACAAGTTAAAAGCAAATCTCAAATTCAAACATATTTAAAAGTACTAGGTCTCCCTAACATTTAACAATATACAATCATAAACATTAAGTATAATCTTACTAATTCATCTGGTTCACTTTCAAATTTCAAAAGTAAACCACAAAGGTATACATAATATGCCATTTTTCTTTCAAAAATGCAGACATATATCATTATTAATATGCTTGTTGAATCCGGATGATAGAACACCAACTATTATGTCTAGAAGAAAAAGGTAGCATAGTTTTAAAAATGGCTTTATACTACTGACTCTTTCAACAAGCATATATCATACATCATCAAATCTAAAATGGTTTAAAGTATAAGGTATATCACCATTTTTATATCACTAGGAAAAGGATGCTCTCAACTCATACTATTGACTGTGAGATGTGCTCTAATTTCAGAAATGTTAATATGTTAAAAAAATTTTTTTAATTTTAACATAAATGTTTTTTAAAATTACACTGTAATTTTTATAATTAACCTAGTTAAAAATTGAACAATAATAGAAAAAAGTCATCTAGTTTAGTCATCAACCAAGACTATATTGTTGTCACAATTTCTTAGATATAAATGAGTTGAGAGCCACAAAAGGTTATCTAAAATATCATAAAATTACATCGGGTTTCACTGTTTTATGCTTTTGAGAATGGTATCATTTATATTCTAACAATTTACATGCAGAAGCTCAGATATGGACCTTAAAAATGGAGCAGCAAGATGAGAAGTCTTCAGAATTAATACAAATTCAATTTTAAAATTATTTACCTGTCAGTAAGGAAGGCACAAATAAGGTTTTTTGCTTCTTTTGATATGTCATTATCATCAGGAAAGGTAAGTGAATTTTTATGGTTCATAATTTTACTGTAAGTTCCAACCAAAGAATCTGCATAAAAAGGTGTATCACCTGAAAAATTAATAGAGAAAACAAAAGCAAAATGAAAAACATTTGAAAAGAGTCAGTTTCAAAGAGTCAAAGTTACCTGTTTAAAAAGATTAGGTATGTATTAAACTAAAAACATACACCTAGTATCTAAAAAGAACACAACACAAAGTTGTTCTAGGCCTCTAAATGCTTTTAAAAACACATACAAAACAGGTTTGGATCATGTTTATTTCCCACAAACAAAATCAACATTGTTTAATGTAATAAGTATTGTATTAGAAAGAGTCAAGTGGTGAGTTTTGAGATGAACAACTATAATAGAGACATAAAATCTTCCTTTACTCACCTACAAGCATTTCGTATAAAAATACTCCAACCGACCACCAGTCACATTCTCTTCCATAATAACCATCACCACCTTGGGATTTTAATACTTCAGGTGAAATATAATCAGGTGTTCCAACCGCTGTATCACATCGTACCATGCCTTCCTAAAAAGAATGGCAGGTCAAATTTTGAATTAGGATATAAAGTCTCAATTATTTAAAATGACTTTCTTATTTATATAACCTATGGAACTCCAAATCTTTGAGCTATAAAATATCATATTAAAACTTAATGCAAACCTGACAAAAATTAAAACAGCTTAATCATATATACATTACTATATACACACCCTATACATATATACCAAATAATGTATGTGTATATACATGTGTATGCATATAGACACACATATTATGTGTATTCACATATATACACAAACCAATGATTTATATTTTGTAATAATGTTCACTAGAAAGACACACTGCCACCATTTATTATTCCCCAAGTTGTGCCAATATCACGGTCTCAACTGCCTATAACAAGTACATAAGCCCGTGAAAATACAACAGGGAACTGATAGGATGAGGAATTTTATAACATTATTGGTATAAACGCTGACTTAATTATTTTCTACTAAAATACCTATTTAACTATGTTTAAAACCACAAAGGAAACATACAAAAGTTGACTGTACAAATATAAAATGGAGAAGCATATGTATGGGAAAAGGGCATAATAGTGTGTAAAGCACACTGAATACCTATTTGATGTGCATTTTAACAGCCCTCCCACACCAAACCTGAGGGACTTGTTACCTATAATAGCTGGTATTAATGAAACAGAATTATAACTAAATGTACACACAAAAGTTCTCATGCAGTGTTCTCTTCTAACCAACAAATTTTCTATTAAAATAATAAATACAACTTCCTGACTACTGTTCTGTGGTAAGTTTCAAAGAATATAAACTGCTTCAACTGAAAATAAAGTGGCCTACTTGCTCCTTCAGCTGTGTATATGTTATTTATTATATAAATAGTGAGGATGGGTATCTTTTAAGACTCACTCCTAAAATAAGCAGTAAAATCTTTTATATGCTAACAGAAGTCAAGTAAAACACTAAAAAATACACACATTACTGAAATCCAATTTTTATGAAAATCTAATTTTAACACTGGCATAAGTATTTAGTGACATTTAAGCTAATTCCATTCCTAGTTACCAGTAGTGTATATTAGAGTTGTTATGAAGGATTTAGTAAACCTGGCAATCCACATTTACCCTAAATAGAGAGGAAAAAATAAATGACTAACAAGTTACTAATACAATATTGAAACCATGGTATCTAGTTCAACAAATAAGATCATATCAATTCTGGACAAATCCAGAATTGGATTTGTTAGTAAATTCTTAAACAATTTTCTAAAGCAGCATCTATCTTAAATTAGCAAAAACGAAATTAAAATCTAATTAATTAACCTTATTCATCTTCATACAAGTACCAAAATCTGCTAACTTCAAATGTCCAGATTTATCCAGCAGCATGTTATCAGGCTTCACATCTCTGCGGGAGGAAAAAAATAGTATAGTATTTTCTGAAACAGATTAGACACTGTAAAAATTGTATGAGGCAGTTATTTCAGGTCAAGCAACCTCAATCTAAGTAAGGCCATCTTTGATCTATGTGTTCTCTATCCACATCTATAAACTGAATTTCATCAAGGAAACTTTATACGCTAATGCCACAGAATAAAACATATATATTCCCTTTTAAATAGAGTTTGATTCTTTCAGAGGGAAAATCAAATTGTTTGAGAGAGACTGACCATCAAAAATATAACACTCAGACATAAAAGGCAATTGAAACATATTAAATAGATAAATAAACAAAAAACCCCAGGGCAGGGTCTAAGTCGCTTTAAATTTTTATCTCTGACATGTAGGCAAAGCAATTGCACATAGGATTCAAGGAGTGTTTGTACAACAAATGTAACTATTCTTCTAATGAATAAATATGACCTATTCACTAATTAAAAGCAAATTAAGTTATATACTTAAAAAATTAACATCAAAGTGTTTAACCCCTGGTATATACCTTAGAAAACTAGTTTATAATTTTTACTTTTTAGAATACCAATTAAAGGTTATACGATCAGATTAAGGGATATTGGAAGAACATATTTATATTTACATCAACATTAAATTGAAATGCTAAAATTATAAACTTCAAAGTCTGGAGTTCTTCTTCTTTCTTTTTTTTCCCCCTTTCTGAGATGGAATCTCATTCTGCCACTCAGTCTGGAGTACAGTGACTCAACCTCAGCTCACTGAAACCTCCGCTCCCAGGTTCAAGCGATCCTCCCACCATAGCCTCCCAAGGAGCAAGGACCACACCCATTTTTTTTTGTTTTTGTTGTTGTTGTTTGTAGAGATGCGTTTTGCCATGTTGCCCAGGCTGGTCTCAAACTCCTAAGCTCAAGAGATCCACCGGCCTCAGACTCTCAAAGTGTTGGGATTACAAGCATAAGCCAGCACCCAGCCAAAGTCCTGAGTTCTGAAATGCCACTCATGTCATACAGAAGACTGAGTGAATTGAGAGTAGGAAACATTGAAGTTATTTTTAGCTATTTCTTTCAACAAACGAGAAAATTTAAAGCACTTTTATCTTTACCTATGAATAAAACCCATGGAATGGATTGCATCCAATGCAAGAACAACTTCTGCAGTATAGAATCGTGCCCATTTTTCAGGCACATCATAGTTGCTCATTAAGTTGACAAGATCTCCACCAGGCATGTATTCCATCACCATGTAGAGATAACGATCATCTTGGAATGCATAAAAAAGCTATACAAATAGAAAAAACAAAACACATTTATTAATGTTAAACAAAATTGTTTCCTTAAAAAGTGACAAAAATACTAATAAAAGATTTAAGTAAAATAATCAAATTACAGCAGTGGCAAGTCTAGTTTTTTGGGGTTTTTTGTTTGTTTTTAAAAAGACAAACATAAATGCCACAAAAACCCCTGTATATGCAAAAGGACTATAACCCGATTATTCAGAAGAGTTACATGGAGACATATTTTCTTCATAACTTTCTATACTATTTGAATTTTTTTTACTGAGGTTTTCTTTCTTAACTATAACATTTTCAGTAAATATACAAATCTCCTAGGCAAAGAAATATTGTACTTCTAATTTAACTTGTGCATCGGTGGAGTCTACTATTCAATTTATATCAATATCACAATGCTCAAGAAGTCTTTGATAGATTTGGCTTATAGTTTCAGCTGTTTCGTATTAGCTGTGTAACTGGTAATTTGCTTAACTTACCTGAGTCTCTATGACTATAATCTCTTCTAAAAGACTGTAGGGACTATACTTTAACTTTTATACCTGCTGCTTAGTCAAGCATCCGGATGCCTGGCAGTTAGCAATTGCTTAATAAAGGCGTAATGAACCAAATCATAAATCAATCCATAAAGTAGGGAGTGCACCTAACAGATTAACTTTCAAGGTTGAGGGTTGTTAAAAAAGATTACTGAATATAGAAAGCACTTAGTCCAACAGATGCTCAACAAATGACAGCAGTCAGAAGAAGCAGTAACAGCTAACACAGAAGAAGGAGGAAGGCAGTGGCTAGGGTTATAATAGTAACAGTAAAATCCACTAATGTGAAATTGGTGAGAATATCAGGCATAAATATATTATGTGACCAGGGACCAAATAAAAAGAAGGGCAAATTTATAAAATAGCATTTTAAGTAAAACAATGTTTAGAAACAAACAAAAAAAAGCCCTAGAGAAGATGATCTCTAATTTACTCAAATGTTTATCTTAAAATCTTATTAATATTTCATTTTTCAACAGTGTTTAATAATTTTAGTTATAGAGTCAGTTTCTTTATTTTTTGGTAGAGGTGGTGGTGGGGGGGTTCTCACTATGATGCCCAGGCTAGTGAACTCCTGCCCTCAAGTGATCTTCCTGCCTCAGCCTCTTAAAATGCTGGGATTACAGGCAAGGGGGCCACCACATCTGGCCCAGACTCAGTTATTTTAATGTAAAAAATATATTTGGGGGAGGAGAGAAGGATAAGAAAGTGCCTTTCATGATTATCCCAGATTAAAGTATACAATTTGTCATTTGGGTTCCATAAAGAAATATTGTTAATTTGGTGACAGTTTTACTCTATTTATAGACAATATATTCAGAGAAATAAAGCTCTGAATACCTAAACTGTAAAAAGCACTAAAAGTAACAAGTATGTCATGTATCTCTTAACTAACAGTCACTGAACATTGATGTATCAGTGGTTGTTAGCCAGTGATGAATACATTTTTGGTTGTCTCAACTGGTATGTGGGGTGGGAAGAATTGCTACTGGCATTTCCTGTGTAGAGGCCAGGAATGCTGTCAAACATCCTAAATAAACACACTAGTATTTGGAATAACGTAAAGGATAGCCCGATAACAAAGAATTATCTGGCCCAAAATGTCAATAGTACCAAGCATTACCTACACAGTTGATAAAAACATATCAGACATTTCAAGTTTAAAAGTGCTATGGCATAAACCCTCAACATTTTCCATATCCTTTTAATTCCAATTTCTGGTATGCTTTTTAAGGACAGTCTTCATTATATATTATAAATCAATCCATCACTCAATCAATCACAAATACATGTTAGAAAAAATGATCTAGCCCAGTTTAACCTCCCCCATATAAAATTTTACATTAAGGACCCCAATACATAAGACAGATAAAATACGAAGCTGAACTCACAAAAGCAGAGAGAAAACTCAGAATTATAATCTACCCAAAACTCCACTTGACCCCATGACTTTGCCTAAGGTACCTCCACGACTGAATATAACCAATCAAAGACAACTTTCACACTTATGAACAAGGAAACTGCAGCCCAGAGATTTTAAGTAACATGGCCACAGCTTCAGAGAAAGGCCTATGGCAATCAAGACTAGGACCTATGACTACTGTCTTCTAGTGTATTTTTCTTTCTACTGAAAACCTACAGACAAGTATTATTTGGTGACCTAGCTTAACTCCACTTCCTCTCACTTTCCCTTCATCTCCTCTTCACAAAATAAGAGACAAAAAAATGAGATGGTTAAATAAAATGAGAACCTCATGTTTTGGGAAAAAAATTCAATATTTAATTAAAATTAAAATTTAAAAATTCAATATTTAAAGTATTTGTTTAAAATTTAATAATATATGACTTCTCTCAAATCTAAGTAGATTAAGTTTTCTATATCTTCTGTATTTAAAAATACGGAATTTAAAATTCTGTTTAAATTTTACATTTATTTTTTATTTTTATATTGAGACAGGGTCTCACTCTATCGCCCAGGGTAGAGTGCAGTGATGTGAACACTGCTCACTGCAGCCTCGACCTCCTGGACTCAAGCAATCCTCTTGCCTCAGCCTCCTAAGTAGCGAGGACCAAAGGTGTGTGCCACCATGCCTTGCTAATTTTTTAAGTTTTTTTTGTAGAGATAGGTGTCAACATATTGATCAGGCTGGTCTCAAACTCCTGGGTTTAAGCAATCCTCCTGCCTCCTTTTACCAAAGTATTGAGATCATAGGCATGAGCCAACATGCCCAGCCCAAATTCTATATTTAAATTAAATTTTTTATATATATATATTCTACAGAAACATAATCATTCTGTTTTGGCCTTTCTAGAAACTATTCAATAAAATTAAATTTTAAGATTTAAAAGGTAATTAGACAATTTTGTAACTGCCAGTAAATTCTCTATTACTATTCTAAAAAACTAAGCTTCTCAGATGTTTAGTTACAAACTAATACAGCAATAATGAAAGAGTAGCAAAATCATACCTGAACAACCCAAGGACTGTTAGCAAAAGCCATGATATCCCTTTCTTCCCAGAAAAAAGCAGAATCAGATCTCTTAATCATTTCAAATTTGCTGAGAAGCTTCATAGCATATACCTTCCTGGTGGATTTATGCCTTACCTTTAAAATTGAAAATGGAAAATAATGAACCTTTTGTTAACAGTTAAAGCTCAAGGTTTCACAGAACAATTTACTGAGCACTTTTAATACCTGTTAAATAATTTAACCTTACTGTTTTAGCTACTTTTATTTCTTCTTTTCTGCCAAATTATTCCAAGTAGCTAATGTCAAGGCTTTATCAGAAGTAATGTTTTAAAACAATCTTTATTTCCTATAAGATATGTTTACCCCCCACCCTGCTATTTTAAGCTGCTTCCTGTTTATAAAACTTATTATTCTATAGCATTTAAGTCTAATATTAGGAGTAAAGATTTATCTTTGGATGCTTGAGACTTCTTCTCTGTCATAGATACTTGGGGAAAACACTTCCCACTATGGCTGGATTTGACACTAGGCTTTCATACCCTTAGGCAACAATGTCTAAAGAAACTTAAGAATTCTATAAAAACAGTATTTTCCCAAATAATATGTTAAACACACAAGTGGATTATTTTAATTTAATAAAGTCCTTTTGTAATCTCATTAAAATAACCTACCAATTGAACTTCTCCAAATGCACCTCTACCAATCACCTTCACTACTTCATAATCTTCAGCTTTCATTCGTAAATCTCTAATTTTATTTATTGTGTCTTTATCTGTATGAAAAGAAAAGTTTATCATTTTAAATCACTAAAGCATTATAACTACCACTACTTATTTACATTCAAGTTCTTGAAAAACACAGTGAAAAACAACAAACTTAATTAAGAATTATTTGAAAATATGGTAAAACTTGAAGCTATAAATGTTCAATGTGCTAAGATTTTTTAAAATTCCAGAATAACTTCATTATAGCTACTAAAGGGCTTTTTAAATATGATTTAATAGAATGTTTTAAAAACAAATATTACACTACAAAAACTGAGAATAATTAGTTAATTAGTTCCTAGTATTTTACACATCAAACATGAATTTAGGAAATGTGATTAGATATTTTAGATTAATACTGGAATAAAATTTTCTTTTCATAAGGTCAGTTTTAGTGATCCTTTAAAAAAAGATGTAATTTAAGATATTAAACGCAAATACACTAAAAAAAACACACACACACACACAGTTAAATTTTCCAACTGGCAATCTTTAATATTTCTATCATTACATTTCTCTATTTGAACCGAGATTTTAACTTGGAACACACAGTGAAAAATTACTGCAATTATTTATATAAACCTGTCATACTATAAACTACAATAATTCACAAATCCCCACTGGACAGATATTCTAATTCCTAATTTGGTCATAGATTAAAATAGGGCTATTTTAATCCACATGGGTCAACACTGGCACGAGATTACATGGAAAAGCTTCACATTTCAGAGTTGTACAAAATACAGAACAGCTATTAAACTTCAGTTCTAGTTCCTAATAAGAGCTGCATTAATATTCTTGTTTTGGGAGAGCGATCCAAGATGGCCACGTAGCAGCAGCTCAGGATTGTAGCTCCCAGTGAAAGTGCAGAGAGTGAGTGGATGCCGCAATTGCAGACGAATTTTTGATGCCCATAGACTGGGAGATTCCCGGCGAAGGAGCCACACGGGTCGC
>CAUYQU010037984.1:0-28378 GCA_963574635.1 Cheracebus regulus | reverse complement strand
AATTCTGTTGTATAGACAAGTTAACTGTCTCGCCCAAGGCCATACAGCAGAGCTAGGACTCAAAACTCTTACTGCAGAATATCTGGGACAATTTGCCCAACTCTTTTATATTCTCATCCCTTATTTATAAGATACAGAGATCTAGTTGTTCCAGGTCTGAGTTCAAGTTAAATGCACAGAACCTTGAAATCTGAGCATTGAATGGTACTCTGGGTATCATGTAACCTTCGCACTCCATAATGAGGCCCTTTATAGCATTCTATCAGACAGTCATGCTCTCTCGGTTTAGACACTTCTGGTGAGGGGGGACTCATTACTTGAACAGGCAGCACGCCCATTATGGCATTGCACATTTTACTATAAAAGTTGTAATTAGCTACTGAATTCCATTCTTCACAGAGCAGTGTTACTGGTGTGGGCAAAGGCACTGATGTGATCTGAAAGTAGGCCCCAAGGAAGAAATTAAAAGCTCTTTTGTGCCCACCGTGCACAGTCCTGTTGGTGGCACCAGGTTGTGCTGCCTCTACTTGGTAATTTTCTCCCTTTGTGGTAAATGAATACAGGGATATCATAGATTTGAGGAAATGGTCAGCATATATTTTAGTTTTTTTCCTAGCATATTCCACTTGGCCTTGGACTTGACTGCAGCAACATAGGTGAACATTTAGGATGCTGTTCTCTAAATTTAAACTATAGAATGGGAGTTGAGGATAGGGGTGGGTATTATCTATCTGTGGTTGGACTTGAAGTGGTACTAGGTAAGTTCGGTATGTCCAGAACTTCATCAGTTTTTTTTGTTGTTGTTGAGACAGGGTCTCACTCTGGTGTCCAGGCTGGAGTACAGTGGCACAATCTCAGCTCACTGAAACCTCCATCTCCTGGGCTCTAGCCATACTCCCACCTCAGCCTACCAAGTAGGTGGGACTACAGGTATGTGTCACCATGCCCAAGTTATTTTTGTATTTTTTGTAGAGACGGGGTCTCACCATGTTGTCCAGGCTGGTCTTGAATTCCTGAGCTCAAGTGGTCTGCCTGCTCAGCCTCCCAAAGTGCTGGGATTATAGGTGTGAGCCATCATGCCTGGTCTTTGTCAGCTTTTAAAAAACTGCTTCCTGAGATGAGTTAAACTATAGATTCACAGGTTTACTTTTCTCTCAGAATATCATTAACAAAGGCATTTCTTTTGTGCCACTGTCCCTGAGTTTTCTTCTTAAGGTTAAAATAACGTATACACATACAAATGGATTGTAGGATAAAACATTGAACTACTTTTATAGGTAGTAGAAGGAAATCTGAGCACTTTACTATTGTGTAAATTCTGTTAATTTTATTTTATTTTTGTGTTAGAAACTTGCTAGATATTAATAAAATCTATTTCCTTTTCCTGGGCGGACATTTCTCATTCCTTGCTGTTGGTTTGAGGCCATGTCACAAAACCCACTGTGCAGTCTTTCACACTTTCTTTCCACTTCAGGGAAAGGCTGTGTATTGAGGATGACAACATCAAAATATGCAAGGAGACTTAATCCTTGGGCCATTTAAAATTCTTAATTATTCCATAATTATTTTTGTCATCAAGCCATTATAACTTTAAACAATTAAAAAATTCTCCATATTTTTTTTACCTTATTAGTTATTTTAATTCTGTATGTGAAAGATGAACTAAGAAGCATGGTAAGCTGGCAATTTTAAAATAATGACATAATTCTAAAAGAAATGACTTTAGAAATGAGATGGAGGATATGAGAGAAAGACTTAAAAACTTAATATTCAGAGGTTGGACAAATGAAACACTGACGGATAACTTTTTAAAGCTCATTTCAATGTGAATGTTTCTAAAATTTGATTATATGCCCCCATTGATTTTAAAAAGCATTTAAAATCAATGCTTTTTTCAAATGCTGGAACAAGTGACTCCTGAAGGGTCCCGCTTGCTTTTCAATACAGCTTAAAATCAATGGGAAAATATTAGTGCAGTAAAGCATGTACGATTGTAATAGAACGTTTCTCTCCATTTACCTCAGTGACAATGCTTCAACAGAATTGTATGAGCGGTCATCATATACAGTATATTATTTTTATAAATCTTAATTAAAATATCATACTTTTTAAATCAGCTTTTTAAAGATTGGTATACTCTGGTCAATACAACATAAATCTTGTTGAAAAATTGCAGGTAAAACACAAGATAAACACACAGTTGATTTAAAGTACAGTTTGTCCTGGTAAACAGTTTGTAGTGACTGATCTGTAGGAACCTCGATTACTCAGTAGAATGGATGTACTAGCCTGGGATGGTGCCAGGCTTCCTGCTCATGCACGTCCATCCACCCACCCAGTGGCTGCCCCTACTTCATCGTGTGCTCTCCCACGTCTCTGCTTCAGCATGACACTTTGAATATTCTTATTTTTGTGGATGCAACTGTACTTTTTGTGAGCATATCTACAGCTTAATTAACCTTTATTCCTTTGAAACACAGATTTGTATGTTTAATTTATGTCTTTCTGCTTTTGAATTTTCAAAGATGGGCTTGGCTAACAATGGGAGCATTTGGGAAAATCTAATAATTATCCCAGCTTGGCCACTACCAAATTGCATAATTGCAAGCAAATCATTCTACGTTGCTGAATCTCTAATTTACTGTTAGGAACTGACAGCAATTAACCACCATTACCTCGAAGTAGATGATTCATTCTGATATTTGTCTTTTAAAATGTGAGAAAAACCTATTATAGCTGATAAGAGGGCTATAAAAAACAGAGTGTGGTGTGGTGCTTTGCATCAGAAAAGCTGTGTGCATCTAGGCTCTGCCATTTATTGACATAAAATCTGAGACAAGTCGTTTAATCTCTGCATTTGTTCCTTCAGATATGGACTGGGGTAATTTTACCTATCATAGGGGTGTTTTGAGGACGAGACGAGGTCATGTACACAAGTACCCAGCACAGTACTCCTCTGTAGAAAGGGCTCAATAAAAACTTAAATTGGAATACATTAGGTACGAAACCTAAATTCTCCTGCAAAGGGCATACAGCAGTGAAAAATGACAGTCCTGTAAGTGTCAGCTGTCTGTCTGTTTCTCCAGGGTAATCCCAAATGTATTCTGAATAATTAATTCTGATTTAATAATTCTTATTGTTATTACTTTTTATATTAGAGACAGAGTCTCAGTCCTAGCTCACTGCAGCCTTGAACTCCTGGGCTCAAGCACCCTTCCTCTGCAGCCTCCTGAGTAGCTGGGACTACAGGTGCACATCACCATGCTCAGCTGAGTTTTATTTTTGTAGAGACAGGATCTCGCTATGTTGCCCAGGCTGATCTTGAACCCCTGGCCTCAAGTGATTCTCCTGCTTTGGTCTCCCAAAACTCTGGGATTACAGACATGAGCTGATATACCTGGCTTAATGCTTCTTATTAATTTTTTTTTCTCCACTAAAAAATACAAAAGTTAGCTGGACGTGGTGGCAATGCTTCTTATTTAACTAACTTTGAAAGTAAAGAAGGAAGAGGGAAGGGTTTTAAAAATTTTATTTATTTATTTAACTCATGACTTATACTTCCACCAATCAGTCAGTAAGTCAAAAGTCCTGCCAATTCACTCCTTGCTCCAAACCTGCTAGAGTTTGAGGTACTTGGAATAAAATCTGAAGTCCTCACCAGGGCCCACAGAGCCCTTCAGGGCAGGCTGCCCTGTGCCTCTCCGGCTCCCCTCTGCTCCTCACTCACTCTTCTCAGCCCCACTTGCTTTTGTGCTGCTTTTGGATACTGAGTCTGTTCCCACTGGAAGCCCTCTGACGCTGCCACCGCTTGCGTTGAACGTTCCTTGCCTTCCTCACTGGTTTTTGCGTAGCCAGGTCCTTTTCATCATCCAGTGTCCCCTCTGATTGCCCTTCCTCGGTAAGAAATCTCTAAAATAGATACCTCTGCCCCTCACCCTCTCACCCTCTGTCCCATTAATCTGCATATTTTTCTGATGAAATTATAAAAAGAAAGCATGAGTTACTTAAAATTATGTATATATTTACTTCTTATGTCTCTTCCACTAAAATGTAAGTTCCGAGAGAGCAGATGATGTTGTCTTGTTCGTTACCATCCCTTGTCAAAGAGGAAATATTCATGTTGTTACATAATATATCTAATAACTGCACACTACATACTGTAAATCAAGAAATATTACCTGGAGTGCCACTCCCTGGATCAGTGCTTAGCACCAGTAGGCTCTCATAAATTTCTACTGCATGAATGCATTTTCTGTGTAGATTGACTCTCTTACTATTTTAGATATCGGGATACAGTGTTTAACATGTGAGAAAACACTAAAAGGTCCACATGTTAGGGACTCAGAGCTCTCCACAACTGAGAGCTTGCTTAACAATATACTTCTGGGAGCACTGAGTTTCCTTTTGGAAAAACAGGAAAAAGAGAAAGAGGTTATAGGAGGAGGATGTCGACTCAGGACCTCACAATTGCTTTGGGTGCCAAGGACCTTCAAGAAGTTGGAAGTGACATGATGTCTAGGACAGTGCTGAAGCTGTATGAAGATGTGACTATTGGGCTGTTGGGTGGAGAGAAAGGTAGTACAAACAGTAAAAGATTCAGGACTGGAGACTAAGGCTGGCCTTCACAAAGATGAAACTGAAATGAGTCTGGGTGATTATGTTTTTTTTTTAGACAGTCTCACTCTGTCACCCAGGTTTTTAGACAGAAAGTCCCTCTGCTGACTAGAATGCAGTGGCACAATCTTGGCTCACTGCAACCTCTGACTCCTGGGTTCAAGTGATTCTCCTCCCTCAGTTCCTGAGTAGCCGAGATTACAGGCTACTCAGGAACTGGCTAAACTTTATATTTTTAGTAGAGACCAGGTTTCGCCATGTTGGCCAGGCTGCTCCCGAATTCCTGACCTCAAGTGACCTGCCCGTCTCGGCTTCCCAAAGTGCTGGAATTACAGGTGTGAGCCACTGCTCCTGTAACTGGCCTGGGTGACTGTGTTTTGTTCGTGAAAGCTACTGACATGGCCCAGCCCACAAGGACGCTGAATGCTGCCAGGCTGACCTGCAGAGCGGCCTCTGATTCTGTCCTGCGTGTGGATGACATCCATCACAGCCCTCTCCTGCCCTCTCTTCACGATTATTGTTATTTTTTACCTTTATGGCCTCATTTGCTTTGTACATTTATGATATTTTAATCTTGCTTTTTAAATTTGCAAAGAAAGGTATGCTTAAGATAATGATTCAATTATTACAGAAGGATTTCTGAGAAAAGCAGCTGGCTCCAGTCTCGTGTAGCTTCTTCCCCCAATTCTGGTTCCTTGAGGCCAACTCTTGTAACTACTTGTATTTTTAGCGCTGATGTTTAGTGCCAAAACTCTAGATCAGTCCTGTGTAATGGAAATCTAATGTGAGCCACATATATAATTTTAAATTATCTCATAGGCACACCAAAAAAGTAAAAGTACACACATAAAACTAATTTTAATCATCTATTTAATTTAACCTAGTATATCCAATATATTATCATTTCCACACCTAATCAATATAAAGATTATTAATGAGATAGTTTTTTAAAATTTTTTTCCCTTTTTCCTTGCAAATTCATCAGGATAAGGAGATAGTTTTTATTTTTAATGTTGTTTTTGAAATCTGTTGGATATTTTAAACTTGCAGCAGATGTCAGTTTAAGTGCTCAATACCCACACGTGGTTGGTAGATACTATATTGGACAGTGGCACTCCAGGTAGTATTTCTTGATTTATAATCTATAATGTGTAGTTATTAGATATATTTTGTAATAACATGTATTTCCTCTTTGACAGGAAAGATAAGGTTTCTTATACACTGCTCTCTCCTCATGTTTTCTAATGTTTTTAGGTATATACATGTATGTATCTGTACTATATATAATTTATATTTATAATTTTAGTTCTTTTATTGGTTACTTTTATAACTGTATTTTTATTTATTTATCAATAAATAAATAAAAATGGAGTTTCACTCTTGTTACCCAGGCTGGAGTGCAGTGGCATGATCTCAGCTCACTGCGTCCCTCTGCCTCTGGGTTCAAGTGATTTTCCTGCCTCAGCCTCCCAAGTAGCTCAGATTACAGGTACCCACCACCATGTCCAGCTAATTTTTTGTATTTTTAGCAGAGATGGGGTTTCAACGTGTTGGCCAGTCTGGTCTCGAACTCCTGACTTCAGGTGATCCACCCACCTTTGCCTCCCAAAGTGTTGGTATTACAGGTGTGAGCCACCACTCCTGGCTGGTTACTTTTATAACTTTATGTAATGTACTTGAAGCTTTATTTCTGATTCTTTGGCTTCAGTAATGTCAATGATATCTCTTAACCCCTCACTTTAGGATGTTACCATTCCTACCACTTTCTGTACATTTCCTTCCTCTGTCTCAGTTCCATCTTCCATCAGCTCTGCGTATATCGGGCTCAAGTTGTAAATATTTATATTAGATTCCGCAGCCATGTGTTTTAGCCTTTCTAAAAAATTATATGGACATGGAGTGAGAGAACCTCTGTGTATTAATTTTCATGAAAACAGAAGGAGATCCAGACAACAAGAACTTTATCTACACAGAGCTCAAGTCCAAACAGAGAAGGACTTTCTGCCAGCCAGTAGATTATGTGGTCATGGTTTTTGATAATGGATCGAAATACCAGATACTAATTTGAACTGGGGCTTTTATTATTTTATGAGTCCATTCCTGGAGATTAAATATAGTAAGGAAATAGAGTCACATCTGATGTGTAAATGATTTTTTCCTCCTTCTGAAAAGCTTGCTGTTAGGGATCAGTATTATTGTTCTGCAGAGATCAAATGCTGAGACCCCAGCATTAAAGGAAACACAGGGTCAGAGATGTCATGTGAATTTTAGTGGCCCTGGGGGCTGATGTTCACAGAGAAGAGTATTTGCAGTTACCTTTATTTCCTAAATCAGAATTTGGTATATTAAAATTACCAACTAAAAGTACTTTTAATTGAACAATGATAACTCATCATTACTATGCTATTTATAAGTCTAGTAAATGTTACCAATCACATTAAAAGATTTTATTAATTAACTTGATTAATTATAGTCCTTTAAACATTTTAAACATTAATGGACTTACTTTCTGAAGAGCCAAATACTTAACAAGTTATTCATCTGTAAGTACCTAAAATGCTCCAGTTAATTTGGTGCATTTATAAATATTATAAATCTCCAGTTCTTTGATATATTCTAATAGTATATACAAACATAAGTAAATCATTTATACCTTTTAATGTAAAATCATATCTAGATATCAATTACTTATATATAAATTGGAGTTATTAGACTAATCTGCCAGATGCTTTGATGTGTCAGATTCCTTAAGCAACTTAAAATATTGATACCATGGATTTGTTTATGTTATCACCTCTATTTATCTCTCAATCTTCCTGGCATTAAAAAACTCTCACCCACTGAGGATAGGGTTACCACCCCGAGTGAATTGGGGTTACTTTTCAACTGGCTGAGAAGGTTAATTGACCAGAGATTTGGGATTGGGGCAAGAGCTGGGACTGCAGATGTTAAGGGAATTTTATCTTGATAGCTGTGTTGAAATGATAATATATTGGATATACTAGGTTAAATGCAATAGATATATTATTTGTCCAAGGCTCTGATATGTAAATTCTGTTTGTTTTGCAACCTGAGTCCTAGGAGTTCAAATTAAGGCCTTTTTAATTCTTGTGTGATGTATTTCAACTTTATTGTTTGATCTTGGTAAATAAAATTCTGTAACTCCTACACAAGTTGCTTTATGACTAGATAGGAGTCACTTAACTAATTTAAAGTTAGAGTCCATCCTTAATTCTTTTCCTCCACTTCCCTAACTGACAGGGCCAGGACTTAAAAGCATTTGAATGAATTCTGTAAGGTTTCACATCCATTCTTGGCTCTTCAGTGACAATTCTAAGACCATGCTAATAACAAGATAGTAGTCTCTTTTTTTTTTGGACAAATAATTTGGAAGTCATGATTTTCTTTGTATATCATGAAAGTGACTACAGTGTTGGATGTTGTGGTAGAAATTTCAAGTAAAAAAAGAAGAACTGTTATTCAATTGAATTGGAAGCTTCAGAGACTGCTGAGAACCCCATGTCTTCAAGTGCACAGAGTCTGGAGGAATGGTACAGAGGGAAACTTGCTTTGGAAGAAGGTGGCCTTCATAGCTTCCAGTGTCTCTATGCTCCCATAAATAAGAATGGAAAACAGAAACTATATAACTTTTGGGTTTCTGATTTTTCAGGCTGTTTTCTTATTAATTCCAGCATATGCAACTACTGATGATGACTTCCTGAGTGACTGATATGTGCCAGGTCCTGTAGTTGTTACAAAGAGAATAAAAGATCCTTCCATTGCTATGCTGATCTTTTTTGCCACTAACCAGTTACATACCACTCCCAGTTAGAAAATAGCGAATATCATAGGTCAATGTCTGAAATCTTCCTTAGGTCATATGTATCCATGGGACAGAATTGCAGGACTCTGAAATTCTTTCTGCTGACCTTTGCACCTTTTCTGACTGCCATGTGTGAGCATATGTGTCTTCTCTGTACTTGGGTGGGAAAGATCAGCTGGGTGTGCTGTCCAGGCAGCTTGTAAATAGACTAGGAGTCTTCTCAAAAAGCTGATCATTCTAGATTTCAGGGAATCAGGAGGAGGAAGCCTAGCTTGAACTCATGGCTTCATTTTCCAATTCAAGAGCTGGATTTTGGGCCCTTGCCCAACTATTGATAAAATTGGTGCTTATTTATCATTTGGCTATTGATTTTTGTGGATATGTTTCTTTTGGTGGAGAATCAATAGTTATAGATGGAGAATGAGGAGGATATGAAATCCTGTTCTAAGCTCTGATAAGTCTTCATATTTAGAAAGATTAAGTAACTTGTGTTGGTCACATAACTAGCAAGTGGTCAAACTGGAGTTTGCACATAGGTCTGTCTCCAAAACCAGGATGATTCCACATTGCCTCCCTACTTCTGAACCAGTGCAAGCTTTGAGCAGGGGAGCGGTCATGACCACCACATGTGGCTGCTGCATGTCAGGGGGTGCCAATCATACTGTAGGCATACATTAACTCAGTGGCTCACACACTTTTTGATATCAAGACTCATTTGCATCCTAAAAATGAGAATTTCAAAGAGCTTTTGTTTACATACATTATATCTTTTGCTATTTACTGTATTAGAATTAACACTGAATATTTTATAACACAGGAGCACACATTCCATTAGCCCTTAGAGTGATGATGTCATCACACATTGTGTAACGTCAAGAAATTGTTACTGTACATTCAGGAGAGACTAACAGTGAAAAACATGTTTAAATATTATAAAAATAGTTTTGACCTTGTCTCTTAAAATCACACTGGGGAATCTCTAAGGCCCTTTACCACAGTTTGGGAGCCACCGTAATAACTGATTCAGGTGAGCAGGGGTGAAGATTCAGGGGTCTCAGGCAAGTACCAGAGTTGCAGGAGAGACTCTCTCAATAGAAGCCCTCACAAGTCCACTCACATGCACTGTGCCCAGTGCTGCTGTGCAATATGTTCCCTGAGGTTGTTCTGTCTGTTGCTCTGGTCTGATTTCCACCCCTACCTGACTCTGGATCTCCCATAGCATTTCACCTTGGGGTTAGAGTGTGTGTGTGTGTGTGTGTATGTGTGTGTGCGCGTGCGTGCACTTGCATAAAGATATCTACTATGCATGCTACCAGTGATGTTTGCTTCTAAGCATGCTAGGGATGTGCGACTAGGGGAGAAGGGCAGAGCTGTTCAAGTTGTGCATTCATAATGAACTTATACACACACATATATGTGGATGTATATGTTTTCCTTTTAGCTTGAGAAGGAGGTGCCATTTTTCTAATTTGCTCAAAAGTGCTGTATGGGTCAGCAGCAGCTCTGAAATAATGTGATTGGTCACACTCTTTGGAAAGACGGCTCTGGCAGCAGTGTGTGTCAAATGGTTTGGAAAGGGGAGACTCCAAAACCCACAGGCAAGAGTCAAGCAGGTTAGTTAAAAGGAATCCAGCTCAGAAAAATTGCATTAGTTAGGATGATTCACTTTTACAAAATAGGCTATATTGCTAAATATTTCCTACAGGTTAGTCACATTGCTAAACTAATATGGAACATAAATTTGGGAATTCCCCAACAATTCTGAGTTCCCTTTCTCAACCTTCAATTTGCATTACCCTTCAGTTTTTTCGTTTAACTACATGTATAATTTATTTCCAACATTTTTCCAATGGCTAACCCATTTGCTAACCCATTTGCTGTTGGCCCTAAAGGACTTTTTGTGCTTTAGGTCTACTCTTGAATCTTAAAGACATTTGGCTTGTTTTGGCATCCTGCTCAAAGGAAAACATGCCACAGCATTGCCACCACTTACGTCCAGTGACCTTCAAGGACTCAATGATTGATCTCGGATAAATGAAAATTGAGAGCGAGCTGCATATTCCTTACAGATAAGAGGCTTGTTTGCATTGCAAGCTTGACTTTGTAGGGTACTTTGCATGCACTCTCTGCCATCCTTCCTGTGCCAAGCTGCTGTGCATTGCAGCTAGGTTTTAAGGAACCCTTGTGAGAAAAAGCAAAAGTAGAAAGCCTGTAAAATACAGGGAACATGCAGTTTTAAACAATTAAATGGCATTTAAAAATCTCTGCTCCCTTCCTAGGCTTATAAAAGTGGAAGCCTATCAAGAAGTTTATGTTTATTGTGTAAAGAAAAAAATGTGCTTTGTTAGCAAAAGAAACTGTCAACAGAGTAAACATACAACCTACAGAATGGGAGAAAATATTTGTAAACTATGCATCTGACAAAGGTCTAATATCCAGCATCTATAAGGAACTTAAACAAATTTACAAGAAAAATACAACCCCATTAAAAAGTGAGCAAAGGACACAGTTTCAAAAAAAAAAAAAAAACCATACATATGACAACAAGCATATGACAAAAAATACCACTGATCATAAGAGAAATGCCAATCGAAGCCACAATGAGATAATCATCTCACACCAGTCAGAATGACTATTATCAAAAAGTCAGAATATAAAAAATGCTGGCAAGTTTGCAGAGAAGAGGGAACACTTATACACTGTTGGTGGGAGTGCAAATTCATTCATTGTGGAAACCAGTGTGGCGATTCTTCAGAGATAAAAACAGAACTACCATTCGGCCCAACAATTCCATTACTGAGTATTTACCCAAAGGAATATAAATCATTCTACCATAAAGATATATGCATGTGAATGTTCACCGCAGTAATATTTACAATAGCAAAGACATGGACTCAACCTAAATGCCCATGAATGTAGACTGGATAAAGAAAATGGGCACATATACACTGTGGAATACTATGCAGCTAAAAAAGAATAATATCATATTCCTTGCAGCAACATGGATGGAGTTGGAGGCCACAGTCTTTAGCAAACTAACGCAGGGACAGAAAACCAAATACCATTTGTTATCTCTTATAAGTGGGAGCTAAATGATGAGAACACATGGACACATAGAGAAGAGAACAACAGTCACTGGGGCCTGCTTGAGGGTAGAGCATGGGAGGAGGGAAAGAAACAGAAAAAAACAACTGTTGGGTACTAGGCTTAGTACCTGGGTGATGAAATAATCTGTACACCCGCTACCCCCATGACATGAGTTTATCTGTATAAAAAACCTGAACATTTACCCCTGAACCTAAAAGTTGAAAAAAGTGCTTTGCATATGTGAGTAGTACAATTTCTTTGATACTGTTTTGTATCAAGCACCAGATGTATAGTTTTTTCCTCTGCTAGTTGCACAAAGGATGTGTTAGAGAAGATTGCTATGACCGTGTTCCCTGATGAACCTGTAAACTTCATGAGTGTAGGGACCAGATTTTTCCCCATATTTTTATGTTACATTCCTGTACCATTTTATAAAATAGAACAATCCGTGTTTATTAAATGAAAATAAGAGACAAAAACTGGTATTCCTTTCCCTATAATTATATCACTGGAGTAGTATTATAATATAGTTTATTTATATGGAAAGTTATGCAGGAGATTGCTGGAGAGCTCTTATACCGTATTTGGATTTGTGGCAGTAGTGTATTACTGGATTGCAGACTTACCCTGTGTCCTGGATCTATGAGTATGGCTGGAGAGCCTCTGTGAGTATCAACCTCTGAGTTCCTTGGTGCAGAACAGACTCACCCAGGGCTCTCTATCTAGAGGAGTCTTCAACCATCCGTGAAAAGCATCCTTGGGTTTATAAGCTCTGAAGTCACACAACTTAACTCCAGTGTTATGGACTGAATTGTCTTTCCTCAAAGTTCATACATTGAAGTCCTAGCCCCCAGTGTCACAGTATTTGGAGATAAGGCCTTAAAGAGGTACTTAAGGAGATCTTACGGGTGGGCTATAATCTGATAGAGTTGGTGTCCCTAGAAGAAGAGGAAGAAACACCAGAGAGGCATGCACCCAGGGGAAAGACCATGTGAGGACATGGTGAAAACATGGCCATCTGCAAGTCGAGGAGAGAGGTCTCAAGAAAAACCAAACCTGACACAAGAACAGAAAACCACACTTCGCATGTTCTCACTCATAAGTGGGTGTTGAACAGTGAGAACACATGGACACAGGGAGGGGAGCATCACACATGGGGGCCTGTCAGGGGATGGGGGATTGGGGAGGGCTAACATTAGGAGAAATACCCGATGTAGATGACTGGGGGATGGATGCAGCAAACCACCATGGCACGTGTATACCTATGTAACAAATCTGCATGTTCTGCACATGTACCCCAGAACTTAAAGTACAATTAAAAAAAAAAAAAAGAAAAACCAAATCTTCTGACATCTTGCTCTTGGACTTCCAGCCTCCAGAACTGTAAGAAATAAATTTCTATTGTTGAAGCCTTTCAGTTGGGTATTTTGTCATGGCATCCCTAGTAGACTACTGCATCTAGCAAGTAGGACAGTCGTTCAACAGGGCTGGAGAGAGTGTGGCGTGTTCAGCGACAAAGCTAAAGTGTTCATCCATTTGCTTGCAGACCCTGTTTACCTCCCTTGTTAAGATTCTACTGCATCTATAGCAAATAGCAAAAATGGGCTTGTGCTAGTCATTCAGCTGGTAGACTCTCCGTCTAGCTCACAGTCCTTTTGCAGCCCTGCCCTGGGCCCCCTGCTTCTCTTGGCTGAAGAATACAAGTTATACAGCCTCAGTAACATGTGCAAAGTACTGTTTGCTAGCCTAAGTGGCAGCGGGAAGCAGAGATCCAGGGGATACAGGCATAAAGATTAGAGTGAGGATGTGACAATGAAGTCAAGACAGATGGTGCTGTTAGTGTATGGGAGGAACATGGCAGGTTAGGGAGTTTCACACACAGACTGTGGAGCAAGACTGCTGAGGTTTGATCCTGGCTCTACTATCTTTTAGGTGGTGATCCCGAGCAAGTTAATTAACCTCTGCCTGCCTAGTCTCCTCCTCTGTGAGAAAGATATTACTAGAGTGTGAGGTTTAAGTGACTTACGTAAAGTGGTTTAAGCAATGCCTAACAACTGGTTAATGTTCTGCAAGCATCAGTGATGACGATGATGATGATGTTAGTGATGACATTATCACTTCAACAATGGCTGCTTTTTTTCACATGTACTTGGACAGTTCCTTGCACATACGAATGCTGTCATGTGCCTTTCCTGAGGTTTTTCTTGGCTTCATCTGGAACAGCTTGAGCAACTTGGGCCCACCCCTCCACTGACTGGTTCAGCCCACTCAGAGGAGGGAAACTCTTCCTGATTCTCATAATCTGGAATGTGTGTGGGTTTCCATGGCTAAAATGCAAAATTGTTCCCACTCAGTATCTTTTTCGTAGACGATGATCTTCCTCTATGACTTGGATATCCACATAGGTGCCAAGAATCTAAGTCACTTTCCTCAGATCGGATCTCTTGGGCATTAGTGCCAGCCTGCTCTGCAGCTTTAAGATGTGGACCTGAGCCCCTCACTTGGCGATCCCTTTTTTCCTGATGGTTTTTCAATCTCTTTCCTACTTGGGCCTGTTTGCTTTCTTCTTTCCTCAAGGAATTCTCAGTGGGCTCTAGGCTCCATGGCTGGGCTGTCCCATTCACGACACAATGATGTCATTAACATGATTCTCTTTCCTTTCCTTAGAATGTAACTTCCTGTCATCTCTGCAAGTCTGTTTACTGTATATCAGCCAAGTTCTGCATCATAAGACACCTTCCCACAAAACCTCCCTGTATTCTAATTTTTGACTCACATTCTGTCCTAGATGAATGGATGTTTTATGTAACATTTTGATACAAATTTAAACTCTTGGAGTAGGTAAAGGGTGTTTCTAAAAAGCACAGATAATTCTGTATCAAATGCAGTGGGAAATAGATGACTTGATTTGGAGACCATGACTGCTACAGTGAAATTTGCATGGAAAGAAATAAATAGTAAAATAGATGTCTCTTAATCAGTTTTTCGTAAAAAGCCATTCTCTCAGATGCTAACAAAACGATCTTCAGTGACGCCTTCTGAATTTCATCACCATGATAATGATATTTTTCCATATATGAGGTCATGTCCTATTTATTTTTATAATTCCAGCACCCAGCAAAAGGTCTGGCACACAGTTGAAGCTCAGATGTTTGTTGAATGAATAAAAATGTTTATAAAAGTACATCTTTTTCTTCCTAACCCAATGCTTTAGGCCTGGCAAAATGTTTTCTATTACAACAGCACTCATTTGGTTGTACAAATCTTCTAGTCAAGCCATGACTTCAGGATTTACCTCCTGACTATCAGGGAGCAAGGAGGGGCAGAGACAGAGAAGCATATAAATATTGCAAGTATCTATTATGAGCACAAGCTCAGAGCATTCATTAATCACTGGCTGAGATAAGGCTGAAGGCAGGTATAGAAGGAAATTTGGATCTTGTGCTTGTTCTCGTTTATATAATGCGGGTATGTAAGTGATTATTCTGAATGCTTTGTGCCTCTTAACCATGAGAGTCTATGTAATCACAATAATGTGGGTAACTAGAGAGTGATTGCCTTTTGGGAGTATATCAAAATGCATTTGAATTCCAGATATTTTATTGTGACCTTTAGAGATGCTTTCTGCTTCTTTTTAAATTTACATAATTTTTCCTACTGTTTTAAGTATTTTATAAATTTCTTGCCAAATCTCATTTATTTAAGTAAGCTTAATAATTTGGTCTTAAATAGAACCAAGAGAAATAGCGAAACGCTGCAGCGACATTACTGTTTTCTCTATTTGAAGAAGCTCTGTTCTAGATTCTTTCAGTGTCTTCCTTTGCAGTTTTGTTCATTTCAACCATCATTGAAGTATTTAAGTAAGGGCAAGGAACATGCAGAGTGTTTTTAATTACAATAATTAAAACCAATAGTTTTATAAAACATTAATCAGGATTGAAATTTTGAAAGTTAAAAGAATTTTCAAAAGAATGTAGAGATCAATAGCACAAGATGTGTTTGCTACCAGCACGCCAAGGTGGGGGAAGCGAGATTCGTGGGCAGGAGGCTGGACTGATCGTGCAATTGACTGAGCTCATTGTGAAGCCCTTACAAGCTCCATCAACCCCTTCCTTCCTCTTAAGACCATTATGATATAAAAAGTAGTGTTATAATTGCTATCGGAAACCTTTTATTATTTTTCTCAAAGCATGGTGACTAAATAAAAATCCATGAAGTTCTATTCTAGCTGAGTGGTTTCTTTCTTTTTAAAAAAACTTTTAGGTTTGGGGATACATGTGAAGGTTTGTTACATAGGTAAGCACATGTCACAGGGGTTTGTTGTACGTATTATTTCATCACACAGATATTAAGCCCAGTACCCAATAGTTATCTTTTCTGCTCCTTTCCCTCCTTCTACCTCCACCCTCAAGTAGCCCCCAGTGTCTGCTGTTTCCTTCTTTGTGTTCATAAGTTCTTTTTTAGCTCTCACATAAAAGTGAGAACACGCAGTATTTACTTTTCTGTTCCTGTGTTAGTTGGCTAAGAGCAATATATTTTGGCTAAGAGGTTTCTAGATTTACGGTATTTGTTAGGAAGATCAGAAATTCTAGTTTATGCAAAGTTTTCTGGCTGATACAATAACACATTGCAGCTTTTAATTGTCCTGGCTTTTGGGAGAAACTTGTACCTTGTTAAGTTATCAAACTTTACGATTAGTGAATACGGAGTGCATTCTTTTTTTTTTTTTTTTTTTGTTTTTTTGAGACAGAGTTTCACTCTTATTGCCCAGGCTGGAGTGCAATGGCACTATCTCAGCTCACTGCAACCTCCACCTCCTGGTTTCAAGTGATTCTCTTGCCTCAGCCTCCTGAGTAGCTGAGATTACAGGCACACGCCACCACACCCAGCTAATTTTGTATTTTTAGTAGAGATGGAGTTTCTCCCTGTTGATCAGGCTGGTCTCAAACTCCCAACCGCAGGTGATCCACCTGCCTTGGCCTCCCAAAGTGCTGGGATTACAGACGTGAGCCACAGCGCCTGGCTTGGAGTACATTCTTTTAGAACCATAATCCTGACAAAAGGATAAAGAAAAATTCAGTGAAAAGACAGACATGGGAACCAGTCAGTCTCCCATCAAATACTGGCACAAAATTTGAGTGCTAATTAATTTTAAAAGATTTACATTTGCTTCATAGATTAATTGAAAATGCAATGGATATGTTTATATGTGTGTTTGCATCAAATCTTATCTATGCGTATTCATTTTACAGGCATACATATACATTTTATATGCACAAATTTGTATGCATAGAAATGGAGGAAGGCAGGTATAGAAGGGAATCTAGGTCCTGTGCTTGTTCTCGGTTATATAATGTGGGTATGAAAGTGATTATCCTGAATGCGTTGTGTTTCTTAACCATGAGATTCTATGTAATCACAGTAGTGTGATACATATACATATACATATACATTTTATCTACATGCATTTTATATGCATGTATACACACAGACAGGATATTAAATTGGAGGTTCAGATTGATGTGCCAAATTCCAGAAGGTATCAGATACCAGAAATTGTCTCACAACAATTTCAAATGGGCTGCCCAGGAACTGGTTAGATTGATTCAGCTACACAAAAAAGGTTAGGTTGTTGGAATGAAGGAGAATAGTACAGAGGATTTCTTTGGAGAGAGTCTATTTTATTCCCCTTTTTCATGGCAGACAACACCTGACAGCAATAACTTAAGCATATCCTGAGAATGACCCTGAACACGCAAAACTCAATGAGTGTTCAGAGTTCTGAGCTAAGGAATCTGGGAGTGGCTAAGGCAGATATTTTTTCCTTATCTATGAGGAATGTTGAACCCCTGTCTCATGGAACATGGGCGTATATAGGATCAAGGCTCTTTGTTCTGGGTTAGAGGAAGATTGTCAGGTGGAGGTTGTTAGGGTAGAGTGTTAAGTGAAAATGCTATATAAACTGCATGCTTTTTGCAAGTGGCTGTGGTTCTCCTGTTCAGCTTGCTGCCACTGGACCACTTCTCTATGTAAATTACCCCCAGTGAAACCTTAGGCCTCATTTAATGGCTCCATGTCCCTCCTCTGGCCACTTGAACCTGGTGCTACCTCTACTGAAGTTAATAGGGTCTGACATGGCACCTTGTCACCCCCAAGAGTCACTAAACAACTCCTAGGCAGTGTTTAGAATAGGCATATTTCTTGCTTCTCACAACATCTGGTCACAATTGGTTACAATGTCTGGATCAAGCAAGTTGGCACTTATAAAAGTTAAATGAATTATTCACCAACTATGCTTTGTTTACAAAAGTTTTGTTTTTTTTTTCACAATGAAAAATCTTACAGATACTTTATGACTCTGAGGCAAGGTGAGTCAACTATATACACTAGAATATGATTACCATGTGATTAGCAGCTTGATTGTAGAATGATCTGACCTGCATATTTGGCAAGCTGTCAAATGTCTGCTAATAGAGTTTTAGGCACACTCAGATGCTTGTCAAATGTCTTCTCACATGATGTGCATAAGAATCTTCACAGTAAGGCCGGGTGTGGTGCTCATGCCTGTAATCCCAGCACTTTGGGAGGCCTAGGTGGGCGGATCATGAGGTCAAGAGATAGAGACCATTCTGGCCAAAATGGTGAAACCCTGTCTCTACTAAAAATACAAAAATTAGCCAGGTGTGGTGGCGCACGCCTGTAATCCCAGCTGCTTAGGAGGCTGATGCAAGAGAATCCTTTGAACCCGGGAGGTGGAGGTTGTGGTGAGCTGAGATTGTTCCATTGCACTCCAGCCTGGGCAACAGGAGCAAAACTCCATCCCCCCTCCTACCTCCCCCCTCCAAAAAGAATCTTCTCAGTAATTCCCAGCCAGTTTCCACATCAGGACCTGTGTGCCCTCTAATACAGGTAATGCTATTGACATGTAGCTACTGTGTTCATTCAAAGAGAAGAAGGAAGGGAGTTTTCTTGGCTACTAGAGCTCCCTGAGTGTTATGGGTTGAATTACAGTCCCCAAAATTCCTGTCATAATTAGGATGTTATGTTGACACCCTAACTCTCAGTACCTTAGAATGTAATCATATTTGGAAATAGGGTTATTGCAGATGTAATTAAGATGAGGCCATATCAGAGTAGGGTGGGGCCCCAATCCAAAATGACTGGTGCCCTTATAAAAAGGAGAAATTTGGACAGAGACATACAGGGAGGGACAACATGTGAAGAAGAAGGTGGAGGTTGGGGTGATGCTTCTACAAACCAAGAAATACCAAAGATTGCCAGCAAACCACCAGAAGCTAGGAGAGGGCCATGGAACAGATTATCTCTCACAATCCCCAGAAGGAACAAACTATGCAGCCACCTTGATATTGGACTTCAGGGCTGTGATACATTTCTGTTGTTTTAGCCACTCAGCTTGTGGTACTTGTTACTGCAGCTTTGTAAAGCAAATATACTGGGCTTATGAAATGAGCAAATTCATGAGAAAGGGGTACTTTCTATGTCTGTGGACTCCTTTTACCCTTTCTGTTGCTTTTTGTGCTATCACAGCTCTTCTTCAGTTATTGCCCCTACCATAGTAACTTATCTTTCCTTTCCCTTTGAAGAAACCATAAAACCTATGGTATCCAGAATGGATAGCTATTTGATAGATTAATCTGGCTTGGACGTGCAATGATTTACGAAATGACTGTTGAATATACTCAGAATGTCCAACTCTAGCAAATTTGAGAAACTTCAGGTTGCATGCATACATTTTCTGCAATCCTAGAAGTAAAGGTCAACATTGTCTAAAAACTGGTGGACATTTTAGCATTGTCAATAAAGCGATGAAAGATAGCAATGTTACAATTAACCAGAACACTCGATAGGAAATGAAGTGTGGAATGGAGGATGCTTTATGTTATGAATAGGTGAATGTGTTTTATTCTGTGAATAATGAGGGCTAAAAATAACTTCAGGAAAAGAGTGGCATGATCAGTTTTTGAAAATCCGTATTTAAAAATAATTACAGATTTACAGGAAGATGTAAAGAAATGTACAAGGAGGTCTCATGCACTCTTTACCCAGTCTTTTCACAATATGAACATCCTGCATAACTGTAGTATATAAGACACAGGAAATTAACATTGGTGTAATCTATAGGGCTTATTTAGATCTGACTGGTAAATATATGCACTCATTTGTATCATGTGTATGTGTGTGTGTATCTCCATTCAATTTTCTTTTTCTTTCTATTTTTTTGAGACGGAGTCTTGTTCTGTTGCCAGGCTGGATTACAGTGGCGTAATCTTGGCTCACTGCAACCTCCCAGGTTCAAGTGATTCTCCTGCCTCAGCCTCCCAAATAGCTGGGACCATAGACATGCACCACCACACCCAGCTAATTTTTATATTAGTAGAATCAGGGTTTCACCATGTTGGCCAGGATGGTCTCAGTCTCTTGACCTTGTGATCTGTCTGCCTTGGCCTCCCAAAGTGCTGGGATTACAGGTGTGAACCACTGCACTCAGCCTCTTTTTCTCTTTTATGTAAATTTTTTATTTGTAGAGTTGGGGTCTTGTTATTTTGCCCAGGCTGATCTTGAACTCCTGGCCTCAAGACATCCTCCTACCTCAACCTCTCAAAGTGCTAGTGTTACAGGTGTGAGCCACCGTGCCTGGACTCCATGCAGTTTTCTTACAGGTGTAGTATCATATAACCATTGTCATAATTAGTTTATGTAACTTTTTCATCACCACCAGACTCTCTTGGGTTAAAGCTACACCCATTTCCTGCCCCATCTTTAACCCCTGTCAACCACTAATGGGTTTTTCACCTGTATGATTAGGTCACATCATAACTGTTACGTAAATGGAATCATGCAGTGTGTATTCCTTGACAGTGGCATTTTTCACTTAGCATAACTTCTTGAGGCTCATCCAGGTTGCTGTGTGGATCAAGAGTTTATTCCTTTTTATTGCTGAGTCATATTTCATGGCATGGATGCACTTCAGTTTAACCAGTCATGTATTGAAGGGTGTTTGGGTAGTTTTCAGCTATTACAAATAAAGTTATTATGACATCCATGTGCAATCTCTGTGTGAAGATACATTTTCATTACTCTGGGACATAGGCTCAAGGGTTCACTTTCTGGGTTGTATGGTAAGTCTATTTTTAGTTTTAAAAGGAAATGCCAAACTATTTTCCAGAGTGGTTCTACCATTTTACGTTCTCACCTGTGATTCAGTTTCTCTGCATCCTTACCTGAATTTGATGTTACCAATGTTTTTTTTATTTTAGCCATTCTGATAGGTGTAGCTGTATCTCGTAGCCTTAATTTGCGTTTTTCTGATGGCACATGGTGCTAAACACCTTTTCATGTGCTTCTTTGCCATCTGTGTATCTTATCTGCAATTCCTGTGAATGTCCTTTCACCATTCTTAGGTTGGATTGTTTGCTTTTATAATTGTCAGCTTTGAGAGTTCTTTGTATATTCTAGATACAAGTCCTTTGTCAGATGTGTGATTTGCAGATACTTCCTCCAAGTCTATGGTTTATCTTTTCATTCTCTTAATAGGGTCTTTTGCAGAGCAAAAGTTTTAAATTTTGATAAAGTCCAATTTAGCATATGGAATTTTGCTGTCAAGGATATGATCCGTTTTATATTTTTGCATGTGAAGGATATAAAAGAGATCGTTAGATATGGGGAAATATAGACCGTTGTAATGCTATTTCAGCAGTCGAATTTGAAAGGGCTGAAGTGTCAATATAGCTGGGGGCAAAGGTAATAGACCTAAGAGAGCTTCATGATCAGTATCATATGGGAAGGGTGAGGGTATCAGGTGACATTTAGGGTTTGGGTTTACACAATTGTGCAAATAATCTTCCTATTAACTGGGGCTGTTATATGAGAGAAGAGCACATTTGGAATACAGGGCCAGGGTGGCTAAGACCTGAGATTAGACACAATGAGCTTTCAGTGCTTGTGGGACTTTCCGGGAGAAAATACTTGATGGGCAGTTAGAGAGGTTGGTCCAGACCTTAGGTGAGTGTTCAGAACTGAGGACGCAGACCTGGGCATCATTGGCACTCAGGTGTGCATGGAAGTAAACGGGACCACCTGGGGAAGGATGCACTATATATGTTTCAATTCTGCATGAGAAAGTAGAAGACAAGAGATTCAATGGATGATGTTGAAAATCTGAAAACTAGTCCAAGGTTAAGAAATTCCATGTTACTTTCCCTTACCAAGAAACTCTGGAGATTTGGGCAAGTGACAATCTTTCAGTAGAGAGTTCAGTGTCTTCCTTTGGAAAGCAGAATCAGGGAATGATTTAAATTTATTTATTATTGAGGTATTGAACCTTACATATATGAGAGTAAAGTCACTAGATCGATTCCTGACATTCACGTCCAATATTCTGTAACCCATCTTTTTATTCCAAACTTACCCCAAAGGAGTGGAGTTCAGCATCCTATTTAGTTTGGAATGAGAGGAAATCATTTCAGTTTGCTGCTTCTACATAATGCCACACGAAGTGAATACAAGATAATGAAAAAGAAAAGTTAAAAACTGTAATAGCTAATGGAAATAGGTATTTGAAGATCAACTTTTGATCAGCGTGTAGTATCTAAGCCTTTAATTTTTAAAATGTTCAAGCACAGTGATTTATTTTTATGCTATGAGCGAATGAAAGTGAAAGATTGAAATTCTTTTAAAATGAAATACTGCTGCCTGTGGTCTCGTAAAATAATGGCACTATGTTCTCAAGCTGGAAGCCCGCCTTGCCTTTCGAGATGCACGCTGTGTTTATAGGAAAAGAAAATATACAGGGAGGAATGTACCCCATTGTATTTAAAAGGGATTTGGGGAGGTTTTGTTCTTAGAGTGATGGCCAAAAAGCCTTGAAGGTTCTAACAATGATAATTGGATTCATGAGTGCAGCAGGTTTTCCCAGCCACTAGCTCATAGACTCCTTTCTGCCCTCCCTTTCTGCTTTCCTCACACAGGGTTCCTTTGCACATGGATCCCCACCAGCCGATTGCTATCAGGCTAAAAAGAGTGTTCGGCTAGAAACAAAAATTCCTCTTGAGTATGACACCTTATGAGGAGGAAAGGAGCTGCTAAAATGTGAGCAATCTGTCAGGGTCTCCAGGTAGACAGGAGTGAGAGAAAGCGGAGATGCGGGCTGTGGCCAGCAGGTGGCAGTGTGAGCACACAGCAAGACAGACAGACACCCCCATTCCTGAGGACCAGGACCTGCCGCTGGTTCTGCTTATGTTGAAGGTAGATTTCCAGCGTCCTACATCCCACCTTTCAAGTCCTGGGTAAATGCTGTGAAAGCTTTTACACTAGATAATTTATAGGAACATCACTTTTCGCTCTTCTTTCCAGTGGCTTATTTTGAAAGGCTGAGCTCTTTTAATAAATGAGCAACCTACACGATATGAAGGGAAATAAAACGCTTTATAGCCATTTGATGGCAAGTGTTTGTCTGCCTTAAGCACGCCAGTGGCAGAAAGATGAAATAAGGACAAGGTCGTGGTTTTGATCTCTGCTGAGCCCAATTAGCTTTGTTCTATAGTGTGCCCAAGGGCCTCACCTTAAATATGTTTAACCACCTGGAAATGCTTGTTTTGCATATGCGGGTCAATGCTGAAGTATTGCTCAGTCAATACCTAGAAATTGACTAGGATTAATAAAAGGAGATTAGCTTCAGAGTCATGCAGACCTGAGTCCAAATCCCTGCCATATCACTCACTAGCCGGGCAGCCTCAGGTAAGTCACTCTCTCAGGATCTTTCTTCCCAGCTCTGTAGGTTCTGTGATGAAGATGATAGACAGCGTACATGAAATGGCTGGCACACAGTAAGTAATCAGCCAAGGGTAGCTAGAAATAATAATGCTAACATCCATTGACTGTTCCCATGACAATTCACCTGGATTCTTTGTATACCAAGGAAAACCTGGTTTTGTTCTCATGTCCTTTGAATGTATAGTCAACTCTTGGCTTCAGTGGATCATCTAGTTTAGAATGTTATTCTTTATCTCCATGCTGGTCTCAGGCTGCAGAGTGGAGACAGAGACAGAGGAGTGTCAGGGATAGAAAGAACAGGTTCAGTTAACATTGTTCTCAAATCACTGCTTTTCATAGCCAAATATAAGTGACTTTTAGGTGACAACTTGTTCCTCTTGTCTGCCCCAGAACAATAGGAGATAGATAAGTGAGATGACTTTTCCAAGAGAAGAACCCCAAGAGTTCCTTCTCTTCATCACTCACACACACAGTTATTTAGATGGAACCCCCACCTTCTGATTTGTTCCACGCTGCCCCATGAAGACCTACATGGTGCTTCATCTCTGTGGGTAGCTCCACCCTCCTCCAGGTTTGCAAGGCAGGTCCAAAGGAGCCATGCTTGACATCTCATTTCTCTCTGTGTTTTGCCTCATCATCAAATATTGTCTGTTTTTTCTCCAAAACATCTCTCCAACCTGTCTCCCATTTTATTATTATCTGTATTAGCGCTCTTTTGTTCTATGTTGAAACTAATTTCTTCTGGATTTCTACAGGGACCTTCCATTTGGTATACCTGCATTCACTCTGTCCCTTCCCTATTCCCTTTTCCACTTGGAAGTTAGAGTGAAGTTTTGCCCACGATGCTATCTGAAGGCAGGACTGTTAATGTTTTTCTCTGCAAGCTTATAAGCACTTTTCCTTTACTAGCTATTTTTTATGCTGGACATGAGTGGGGGGAATAGGCCTTGCTATGCTGGTAACACACAGAAGAATCGCCCTGGTGTCAAAAACCTCACATTCCTGGTGAGAGATGGCTGTATAAACAATGCTTATATGGCTGCATAAAAATACTACAAAGCACTGTATCATATTGCTGGGTACAGGAGGAGGTCAGGAGGCCCTAGCTGATGTGTGGGTGGAGGGAAAAGAGGCCTTCAGGAGCCCAGCATGGAGGTTTCTCTTCACAGATATTCATGTAGAGATCTGGGCTCCCTGCTTGGAAAAAAGGCCCTGTCATCATGGAATTTACAGTCTAGGGCGAAAGGTCATTAACTAAAAATCGTACAAATACCTCAACACATACAGAATTACCGATCGTAATTAATACTATGAAGGGAAAGAGCAGGTTACCTAAGAAAGAATAAAAGGGCCATGGTTTTGTTGGGGGAGCTAGATAAGGGTCTCCAGAGGAGGTGGCCATGAGCCAAGCTGGGAGGCTGACCGGAGGGTGCTCTGCAGAGGACCAGAGGGTAAGACAGCATTCCCTGCAGCAGGGGCTGGTGCCCGTGAAATGGGAAAGAGCTCAGGGTTCAAGGAGCTGCAGGCTGGTCGGTGTGGCTGGAGCACAGGGAGCCAGGGCAGGATATGAAGGGTGAGATCAGGCAGGTGTTGAGGCTTTGGTCGGGGGCTGGATTTGACTCAGGTGTGATGGCAGGGGAGCCCCTGCAGGTTTTAAGAAAGAGAGTGTCAATGATGGGCTTTGTGTGTGCAGTTTACAGAATGGATCAGAGAGGGACAGAAAGGAGAGTGCAGAGAGCAGTTGGGGGATGCAGTTAGGATCCGAGTGGGGCATGAAGGCGGCGGGGGTGTGGCTCCTCAGAGGGATTTGCACAAGTGGACATGGTTGGATTGGAAAGACCAGGCCAAGGAAACAGAATGTCCAAAACGAAGAGGCAGGAGAAAAGGTGGCATGGCAGGGGAGCTGGCTCTGAAAGGAGCAGAGGCTTATAGGAGAGTGCTGGGCAGTGAGCTAGAGCAAAGTGCAAGGGACACATGTTGGTACCCACAGCCTACGCCAAGGAGATGGGACCTTCCTCGAAGGTGGAGCTACTAAGTGCTTGAAATAGGGCTTTGTAAGATCAGCTCTGCCTTGTAGAAAGAGCTCTCTTGGGATACTATAAGGAGGCACAGAGGGAGGAGAGTGGAGTTCTGTGGTTATTGAAATAGTCCAGGGACGTGAAGAAATGGTGTTTTGTTTCCCTAATAGTTGTCAGCCATGATGACTATCATTTATCAAATGCCTGTCACATGCTGTTGCTGTGCCAAGCATTTGACCTCTGTCCTTTTTAATCTTCCTCCCTGGATTTTCTTTCATAGCTCCTCAAAACGGGGTTGGAACTGGTATGAGTGAGCACAGGGGGAGCAGAATGCTTCCATGGAGCCTCCTGGTACCTGAAAGGTAGTGTTTTGTTGCTATTTTCAATAAACTAAAGTGTTTTGTTGCTATTTTCAATAAAGAAACTAAAGTTCTTTGATGAAGTAGCTTTTCCAAAGGCAACAGAGCTGAACACATTCCGAAGTGGGGTTCGAACTGTTGTCTTTCTGATTTTCCAAGTCATGTTTTTCCCATTATATCAAATAGTTCCTTCTGTCTCTAGTAAAACCCATGGTGGTAAAATGCAGTGATTTATACATTTGACTGCCCTATAGGAATGTGACCCTATTGAAGACAATGACTATGTTATTAATTGCCACCCCGTTCCCCAGGGCCAAGCTCTGTAAATGCATTTGTTGACTAAAAGAACCTATCAAGGCCAGGTGTGGTGGCTCATGCCTGAAATCCCAGCACTTTAGGAGGCCAAGGTGGGTGGATCATGAGATCAGGAGTTTGAGACTAGCTTGGCCAGCATGGTGAAACACCATCTCTATGAAAAATACAAAAAATTAGCCCGGCGTGGTGGCATATGCCTGTAATCCTAGTTACCCAGGAGGCCAAGGCAGGAGAATTGCTTGAACCCGGGAGGTGGAGGTTATAGTGAGCTGAGATTACGCCATGTCACTACAGCCTGGACCACATAGTGAGATTCCATCTCAAAAAACAAAACAAATCAAAACAAAACAAAACAAAAACCTATCAAATGGGATGGCAGTTCTCGTATTAAGAATATGAAGTCCTCTTTTGTTCCATTGCCCACATGACTGCTCTGTCTTTTCCTCTGAAAAGTATCACAAGGGGACGGCTGCCGTCTGGTGTCTACATCTTTGTACTAGAGTCATCAGCCACTATAGCTTCAGGGAATACAAATAGAGGAGAAAGACCCCAACCTCCCTCTGCGCTCCCTTTAAATTTCTTATTCACACTTATGCCCAACTTCTCCAAGCCCTCATGCCCCGAGTTCAAGGACCTTCACTCTGAAGCATTAGCAGGGGAACTGGAGAATCAGAGTGCAGATTCACTGAGAGGCCATGGATTCCAGCTACCTAAGGGAGTCTGAGAATTATGCACACACATCACTGCAGAGAAGCAGGGTCACTGAAAGAAGAGATGCTGATTGTGCAGCCAATTAAAATGCATACTGCATAACACCAACATCTTCCCACAGTACTAGCTAACAGTCGGTTTTAATTATGTAGTAATAAAAAAAAATGAAGAAACAGCAGTAAATTACAGTCCATTTCTATGAGTGATCTTAGCTCAATAGCTAAAATCCACAAATTAGTTAAAACAAATAGTTCAATTTAAATCAGAGTGTTTGTCGAGCATGTGTTGGGCAAAAGTCATCAGCATTTTTTATGGCCACTTTGCTGCTTATGGTTAAGTAGTATGTCACTGAGTTGGGGATAAAGTGGCAGAGCCCAGACTGGGCCTAAAATGGAACTGGAGCATGTGGGAGAGTCTGGGAGTGAGAAACCCCAAGCCCTGGGGCCATGTAAAGGGGTCTGACTGATTTGCAGGGCTGGCCGAAGGTCTTCCTTGACTCCTCTATGCTCCAGGGCCCTGGCAAGGGAGGGGAGTGCTGTACTGGTGGCCAGACACAGAGGGGAGAGGGCACCAGCTGGGCATGAGGCCAGGGATCCCAGCTTGTTGTCTCCCTCAGAACATAACATGTTGGTATCAAGAGGCTCCACTATTGCAAGGAGGGCATTGGCTGTTGGAAGCAAAGCATTCTACTTCCCAGTGATGGTAGTTCCAAGCCCCCTTTTGATAATCCACAGTGGTAAATCCAGGTTTTTATGGAAACTGAAGCTTGTAGAATTTGGGAAAAAGAGTTATGAAACATTTATTTTTATTTTTTGCAAATTTTATAGAAATGAATGACGTGTGAATACCTTGCTAGGGCTTAGGTTAAATTCTTTGAAATCTGGCACTAGACAAGGATGCCCTCTCTCACCACTCCTATTTAATATAGTATTGGAAGTTCTAGCCAGAGCAATCAGGCAAGAAAAAGAAATAAAGGGTACTCAATTAGGAAAGGAGGAAGTCAAATTGTCTCTATTTGCAGATGACATGATTGTGTATTTAGAAGACCCCATCGTCTCAGCCCCAAAACTCCTTAGACTGATAAGCAGCTTCAGCAAAGTCTCAGGATACAAAATCAATGTGCAAAAATCACAAGCATTCCTATATCTCAGTAACAGACTTAGAACCAAATCAAGAACGAACTGCCATTCACAATTGCTACAAAGAGAATAAAATACCTAGGAATACAACTAACAAAGGACGTGAAGGATCTCTTCAAGGAGAACTACAAACCACTTCTCGAGGAAATAAGAGAGGACACAAACAGATGGAGAAACATTCCATGCTCATGGTTAGGAAGAATCAATATCATGAAAATGGTCATACTGCCCAAAGTAATTTGCAGATTCAACACTATCCCCATCAAGCTACCACTGACCCTCTTCACAGAACTGGAAAAAACCACCTTAAACTTCATGTGAAACCAAAAGAGAGCCCGCATAGCCAAGTCAATTCTAAACAAAAAGAACAAAGCGGGAGGCCTCATGCTACCTGACTTCAAACTACACTACAAGGCTACAGTAATCAAAACAGCATGGTACCTGTACCAAAACAGAGATATAGACCCATGAACAGAACAGAGGCCTCAGAGGCAAGGCCACACATCTACAACCATCTGA